>JAHBCN010000748.1:0-155480 GCA_019359885.1 Listronotus oregonensis
TGATTGATAGAATTCAATATTTATTATACTATCAAATCATAGTATATTCTGATCATTTTTACCATTTTCTTCAGCATTGAAAATGATTTCAAATGATGAATCGTTAAATTTTGAAAATGATTTACAGTATTTAATATGATTTATAAGTATTAGAACGTTAATCATTTTTAATCCTGTCAAATCATTTTTTCTAATCAGGGAAGTTCATAGATAATCAATTTTAGTTTTCTATCAGTAAATACCGATATGAAACCTAATGACCTACATAAATTTATCCCATTACTTATCTGTCCACCTAAAAGATATCAGAACAGTTTTCAGAGCAAAATTAAAGCTGTTTTGGTACCTAAAATTTAAGAGCAAACCACCAGTACCATCTTTTAAAAAATGTTGCATAGAACATTAAAAACCAAAATCTGTACAAAAGATATGCTTTTTTCTAAATTTTATGTAGAAAAAAACCTATAAACGTAGCCATTTTTTCTTTTCATTATAATTTAATCGTGGTGCTGCCGGAAAAGTGTTTTGTTTATAAAACCTTATTGATGCATTTTTCGCAAAGAAGAGAGATGCCAGAAAAACCGTCAAAATTAATTATCCACAAAAGAAAATCATAATTTATTAGATGACCCTTTTAAAGTTAAAAAGCTGAAGTTCCGGAAAATAATATTTTGTTTATAATATATGTTTTCCAAACCAGTGCTCGAATTGGACTGAAATGACGTTCCGATTTGTAAAAAAAAATCAATTCGTTCCGGTTCATAAAAACAAATAATAAGTTCCGTTGCGGATCATAAAAACAAATCTTGTTCCGTTGAGGTTTGTTCTAATAAACCCAAATTTTCCAGAAATATTTTAACATTGACAACATGTCAGCCCTATTGGAGTGACCTAAGAAATTCTAATTCGATGCGGTTTGTTCTCTTGACCCCAAATTTCCCCAAAAATACTTTTACTTCTAAAATTGGCAAAATCCCAAGAAGCACTGTTTGCTGGCAGTGTACATTTTTTTGGCGTTGATGGTAAAGCATTGGCAATTGGTGGTAATATTATGCCAACATCTTATACGCATCAAAAAGTCAATCCTAAATAAACACCTATTTACCAATAAATTTGTAAAGTAGTGGGGAGGGGATCAAAGCAAGGTAAAAGTACCTTTTTATATAGATTTCTGTTCTTTCAGGCTGTTAACTTTACGAAAAAACGTAGCACAAAGCACAAATCTGCGAAATTGAATTTAAAGTACACTTTTCTAGTAGTTGCCAATATTTAAAAATCATTTTTATTACATACCCTTTAAATAACCGTAAATCAAAAACGTAGCGTTTTTAGACCAGTGGTATTACCTTTTTTTGTTTCTTTTGTGATTTAGCCTTTTATACACTGAAAATACTAAAAACATTCAAATATTTTCTTACTGCTCTACATTTTGTATGTGCCAATAAGTATAATAGATTTTGCCGTAAAACTTCCTAACTACCACATAAGAAATATAAACAAAAATCAGTTATAAAACTTTTTCAATTTATTTTTTTATTTGTTTACACAGCTTATAATGTATTATATAATAATACACACTACATCTTTGGTGTCGAGATAATCCTATTTTCTAAACTTAGGTACGTACAAAATGGTATAATTATTTTGTTTACATGTCTATATTAATTTTAATTTATAAAAACACTTAGATTGCACTAATATATGTATTTCTTTATGCAGAACTTCAAATACTTTCTAACCAAACGGTAACTTTGCTAACCATAAATTAAAGAAATTAAACCTTTTTTTATATAAATTAAAAAAAACAACTATCATACATAGGCCTAATACAATTTAACTTTTGTTAATGATACAGTACTATCTTTAAGGTCAGCAACGTAAGAAACTTTTTACTTTTTTACTTATAATTACTTTACAAGTCCAACCATTTTTTTGCTTTATAATTTTACTGTACCTAAACTGCTAAAAGTGTTTTTTTTTTGAAAAGCTGATGCATTTTCAAATTTTTAATGGCTATTCTGAAATATCATTAACTTTTATTAATAGTGATTTTTGTTTTAAGGTTATTAGTAATAAAAAGGTTTCTTTTTGGCCTGTATTACGGTGTAAGAAGTTAAGGTGTGTAGAGTAGACTCTCCAATATGGGGATTTCTTGTGTCGCTAGTTCTTCACTTTTCCGTGAGGGCTCTGGTGGTGTTAGAGGATAAAATGGCGACCGCCAGCTGATGGACTTTTTATCCGCCAACGACAGCGGACGCCATTTTACCCTCTACGCAGCGCCAATGGAGAATAATGGAACTAAAGACTCAAGATTCGCTCGGATCAACGGATTATTAAGTTGACACACCTTAACTTCTTACACCGTGGCCTGTATTTTAATGAAATGGTGACAGTATGTTTACCGAATGACAATCTTGCTAGCTAAGATTCGGGAACTTGGAAACTTGAATCGGTAAAAAATATCTTTTATTTGAGTCATTTATTAGGATATTAAATGTGATATTCTTTCTTGTTTTGCATGGTTCATAGTTTTATAAAAAAGACCTTTAAGTTTTGCAGTAAATACATGTTATGGTAAATGTACCGTTTACAGTCCAGAAATGGTGTTTCTATTTGTTAAGTGAAATTATTATTTAAAAAAAACCTAAAAGTTGCTTTGCCTGGAAGAGATATTGTGTAAAATCGTTTTAAAGTTAAATAGCCATGGTTGATATTATGTATTATTAATATGACAAAATTTAACAAATTTTCTGATGACAGAAAAACAAAGTTCCATATATAGTTATTTTAGTATGAATTTTATATACCTATATTAATCGCGAAATGAAAATACTAAAGTCTTGTTTCTATTTAAGTACTCCAACAATATAGATACTAAGTAAACAGATACCAATTTTTTATTATGATTCACTGAAAATTGGCCCTAATAAATAGATCTGCATGATTTAAAAATGATTAATCATGCTGGAAATATTTTGTTTTTTAAGGTTATTATGAACAATTTATCGTAGGGAATATTGTTTAAACCATTATTAACTTTAAATGCTCGACGTTAAACACTATATTCATATTTTGTGGGATTATTATTTGTTAGCCTGTATTTAGAAGGTGCGCTTTTCATGCAATATTAAATTTTTATCATGCTTTAAATAACTCCCGAGTTGATAAATTTACTAATTAAGATAACATTTTTTAAGCAATTAACTTCAACTCGAAAGCTTAGATATTCCAAATGTTCTAATAAAAAAACGAAACCGAAATAAATCATCATTAGTTCTTTTAACTTTATATGGTTAAACTATTTAAAAAATATTCTAATGGCAAGAAATAATAACAAAAAGTAAGATCATTAAGACATTCTAAGGTTAAATCATATTTAAATTACCTTGTTTAAAATTATGTTTAAAAAATAACAATATATGCCCATAATATAGTATGACAAAACTGCCACCCAGTCGAGATAGTATCCGACAGAAGTTTTTCTAGAATGAGATTCAAAATTTTGAGATTTCCATATAAGTAAGCCGACGAAAGGAAACACTTTGTCTTAGATTTTTACTAATTTAAATTTAGTAGGAAACATCTTGTTTCAGATTTTTACAAATTTAAAATTAATAAAAATCTGTATCATCGGTTTTATAAATGGATTCCTATTAACAAACAGTCAAATTCATTACACAGGCCCACAAAAAAAGTGGTGTGTGCTGGGTGTCGCCCTAAGATTTTCTGGCTTATTTTTTTCCGCTGAACACGAATCTAAAGTCAAAATTGGGGTCAAACAGCAAAATATCGAGAAAAACCAAAAAAAAAAACGATACGCTATATTTATCGGCAGAAACCTGCTACCACGGAATGTTTGGACTATGACTACCTAGATAAACTATAAGAAATACAATAAATTGCATTAAACAAAAAATAGAGCTTTTTAAATTGTCTATATAAAAAGTTATATAAACATATTTGATAAGATAAATAATAAAGGAGATATAAACCAAAATGCAATTTTAACAAAAAATTTCAGTCCAAAATCAGAATATATATATATATATATATATATATATATATATATATATATATATATATATATATATATATATATATATATATATATATATATATATATATATATATATATATATATATATATATATAATATATATATAATTATATATATATATAATATATATATATATATATATATATATATATATATATATATATATATATATATATATATATATATATATATATATATATATATCTTTTAATAATGTGAATTTTGGAGTGATCATATTATTAATAATTTATTTTATTTATTTGAATCCCAAAACACTTAAAATTTTTGCAAAAAAACTCCAAAAATAAAAAAATTATAATTTTTTCCAACCTTAAAAAAATCCTGCAAATTCGGTTTTTTAATTTTAAGTCGAAAAACATTGCATTTAGACAAAAAAGTTATATAAATTAACCTAAAGGTCTTGTAAAAATACATAGTTTATGTCAAATATTGTTTCGTGTATCTTTTATAGCTTTTGAGATATTGACGTTTTAAATTAAAAAAAAAAAACATTATTATCTGAAATTACGCCTCTTTTTAATTTTTTGCTGTTTAACTCCCCAATTTTGACTTAAGATTCGTGTTTAGCGGAAAAAAAAACGCCAAAAAATCTTAGTCCGACACCCAGCACACATCACTTTTTTTTGTGGGCCTTTGTTATATATAGGATGTTATCTATTAAAACTAATTTATTTAATATTATTTTTTATATATTTTGACTTAAAATGGCGTATATTATGTCTATGTTTTTGAGCTTTGTATTTTTTTATTACCATTTAAAAACTAAAAGTCTGGGTGTGTAGAAAATTGTTGTTAGAAAATATAATTCGTGTTTATTTATATTATATTTGTTATACTATATTAGGAAGCTAAATTTTGACATTATAGCACACTACTAACCTTCCATGATTTTTTTTCGCCAAACATAATGTAATGGTTAAATTTTTGTTGTATAGTGGTAACTGAGATAGGGATTATCTATTTTTGATTTTTTTAAAACTATTCAATTAATTCAAGCAAAAGGAAAAGGAGGTGCGCAAAATAAAAATTAGCCTATAAGGCATAAGGTTGTTCGCACACTAGCGTAAGGTTGCCGCAAATGATATTATTCTTTAGAGATCAAAGAGTATAGTGTTTCTCGCTAAATACGATCGTGTTTAAAATGTCCTTTTAAGCACAAAAATTTTACATAAACCGCAAAAAAGTTATTCATAAAGTTAGTAATGTATTTTTGTGTAAAATATGTTTCCTTAAGGCATTCCTCTTTGGCTGTAAACATTTTTTAAACTTAAATACATATCACAATAAAAAAACTAGACGTCACACAAAATATATACAAAATATTTACATAAAACTTTTCAATAATAGTCTAAGGTAAACAAAAAAGATTTTCATCGATTTGTTAATCAATAGTTATAAAAATAGTACCACTGCTGCAACGATATTTTAATAATATTGCAGATCTATATAGACCGTCAGCCCACCGTAGAAAAAAAGGACCTATTGTACCCAGTATGCTCTTTTAAATTGTGAATATTGACTATGCGCTGATCATTTATTAATAGGTTTTACAGGTTGACTGCGGTTAATTAACTCAGTTTGCCATCTAATCGATATATATATATATATATATATATATATATATATATATATATATATATATATATATATATATATATATATATATATATATATATATATATATATATATATATATATATATATATATATATATATATATATTTTATTTTTTTTTAAAATTAAATTTCGCTTGGTTTAGATGGTATATATTAGGTATAAATTGTTCTTAGATGGCTATTTTCTGCACTTTCTAGATTTATTTTCTAGTTTTAACCATCACTAGTCACAACCATTTTGCAAAAAACAAAGTTTGTTTTTAATAAAGTAAAGACTGGAAAAAAAGTTGATGCATACTGACCGCAAAATAAGCTTGTTTTTAAAACACCTGTACCTTTGACTAGAATTATTAAAATGCAACGTATAAATGCTTAAATTTTTAGTGTGATTATAAACTTATGCAAAAAGCTAGATTTAATGTCCTAGAAACTATACATTCCCTTAAATAATGTGTTAACTAACCTCCTTTTTGCATTAAGCACGTGAGAGAAAAAGAATAATTGCCGCCCAATAAAAAATTGTCTATTCTTTACATGCAGTGTATGGTTTTCGAAATATATTTGCCTCACAAAACTTTGGAAACCACGTGTCGTATTTGCAGATCCCGTCCCTCCTCGAAATTCTTATTTTTCTGAAGATTTTCGGCAATTTAATGAAGACTATAGGACTATGGAGCAAAACTAACTACAGATTCCTGTTTATGAGGCAAAAATACTTTTGAAGACCATATATTGCATGTAGAGGACAGACAATTTTTTATTAGGGGTTGCAATTAATATATTTCGCGCAAAAATAAGGGAGGTGGTTAACTCTTTATTTTAGGTGATGTATAGGTTTTTGAAAAATAAATCTTGCTTTTTGCACAAGTTTTTTACTAGACTTAGATTTTGAGCACTTATGCGTTGCATTTTATTTAATTTACATTAAAGTTACAGAGAGGCTAAAAGACCTCTTTTTATTACGCTCAGTCTTTTAATACCCATGTTCTTTTTTGAAACGAAACGTTTGGTGGACCTAACCAAGAAAATTTACTTAGATATGCTTGTTTTCTTAAAAATTACATTAATTTTTCTAAAAATTTTGATCTTTCTTAAAATCCCAATAGTACCTTTGCATAAAATATATCGATGAAAATATTTTTGTTTATAATATAAATTTAAATATAAAAATTCGTAATGCATAGAGACGTTTCTGGCTACTATGTTATTTAAACTTTAATTTGTACTTAAATGTTTAGCTGCTTCTTTGTAGGTTGTGAACTGATTTTTTCTTCAGTTACTGAACTGCTGTTGATGATTTTGATAGTTGCAGGAGGTTATTGCTATTACGATTACTGGTGGAGCAATGGTTTGATGTGCTTTTAAACAGTCTTGAAGCTGGAAGGGGAGGTAGTTCTGACACCCAGAATATCTAAAAATAAACATATGTTTAATGAATGATGTAGTGTGATTTGATTTTGGTTTTCATGCCAGATTTTTTGACAAGAAATAGGGTATATTTGATATTAGAGGAATTTAACATTAGAGTGGAGAAGGTTTATTTTAAAATTTAATAGTACACCCTAAATATCTAAAAATAACATGTTTACTAATGATGTACATAGGCGTTTTTTGATTTTTCAGGGTTTGAAAAAATGGATGACATTAAAATTAATTAAAAAAAAAAAAAAATTAAAAATTTAATACACCTCTATATCACGGCTGTTACTAAAAAGGTAAAAAGCAAGTTTGTGTGGAATTTAAAGTAGAAATCAATGGTGTATTCAAGTTATTTTTATCAGTTACGGTTTTAAAGATATAATGCAAAGATGCTTTTTTAGATTCCCTGTATATTATTCTGCTACTCGTTTTAAGATAAAATTACCTCATTATTGATACTACACACCCCAAATTTATTGTCGAAAAAAGTTATTTGTGAAAACACCGAAATTTATGAAAAAAAAACATTAAGAACCTTTTGCACTCTTTGCATAATATTTTATTATTTATTATTATTTGTTTAATGTTTGGTATTATTTTTTATTATCTTAGTATGTACATAAATTTATTATATATAACGATTCATAGGCAACTATATAGGTTTTCATTTAATCTTTTAAAAGTGTCAATGGTTGGTTGCCTTCTTTCTGGATATCTAGCGAAATACATTTGTAAAGCATTGTCACTTTTTTTCCTCTCCCAATATAATATTCAATAACATTACAAATTTCAAAGTTTTTAAACTCCATTTTATTTTTAAATCAAAATTTAAGAATAAGGAAAGCTGGCACTATGTTATTCTTATTTCTTGCTTAAATATTATACGAAATATTGTAACGATCATTTCTTTCTATGCCAACTTGCATTCTACTTATCAAAATGCGTACTTAGTTAATTGAATTTAAGAATAAATAAAAAAGGGACAATTAGGTATTAATTTAAAAATAATATTTATTATTTTTCTTAAAGTAATAAACATAAGAGTTGATGAGTTTATTGCAAGGCAAATATTTAATTTTATACAAGGTGTGCAAAATTGAAATCTTATGAGGTTTTCCTGTAAATTTTTTACAAATAATCAATTTCTTTGAAAAAAAGTCAAATAATATACAGGGTCTCCGTAAACCGTAACCGATAAAAAATAATTTGGAACATCACTGGATTTCACGCAAAATTTTACATAAATATGCTTTTTACCATTTTTTCTATCTTTACTAACAACCGAGATACAGAGGTATATTAAAATTGACGAAATTTGAAAAATGCCTGTATCTTTGAGAGGAATCAAGTCAGCCACGATCTTTGTTTACAGTTGCAATTGTTTCGAAAATCGAATTCAAAAACATGCAGTCACATTTAATCTAGCTCTTGTAGTTTTCTTAATACCCAAAAAATTGATCGAAAGGGCGCCACCCTGTACATACAAATTTAAAAGTATTGAATAATAAATTATCCGAATATATTTATGTAATTTTTGGAATTGTAATACCTCGTTTTAGTGGTTTTTTAAATAGTGGTACTTAAAAGATGTTTATCTTCTGTAATCTTTTTTTGTATTAGGTAAATCCCTTATTTAAGTTCCTCTTTTTATAATTTTACTATTAGTTTTATTAAGGGAAAATCATTTTTGGGTAACATATTTTCATTATTATTTTTTTAAATGAAAATAATTATATTATATTTCTCCGAGGACAGATCCTCAACGTTAGATATACAGGGTGATTCATGAGGAAATGTCAATACTTCAGGTACGTATTCAGGGTCCAAAAATAAACATAAAAGTCTATGCAAATATGAGTCCGCAAGGCCTTCGTTTCCGAAATACAGGGTGTTAAAGTTTGTTTTGCCAAAAAAAAATTTTTTTTGAAAATTATATAACCTAGCTTATGTTTTGCTGAACATAATTAAAAGAAAATAATTTTAATGAAAATTTAAAAAAAAAATGTTTAATTATACATTTTGTTTTTTTTTTATTTTGCTATAATAAAATCAGGTGGGTCATATTTTTTTTAAATCGAAATATCTCGAAAACGGTTGCTCATATCAACTTTTAACAAGTATAGCTTTTTGACGTAAAAATGACAAAACAATTATTTAATTTACTTAAAAATGTAATACAGGGCCGTACCAAAAAGTTGTGAGTGTTCAAAATAGTAAAAAGACGTGTAGGTGGCTTCCCCTACAAGTAAGAGCGGTAATAAGATTAGATTCGAATCCGTCATACCAAAAACCCCGAATACCAATTTTTACTCCAATATTCACATTATCATAGATTTTATAAAAAAATTAGATAAGTTAACTAAAAATTTTAATACCCTGTATTTCGGAAACGAAGCCCATGCGGACCCATATTTGTATAGACTTTTATGTTTATTTTTGGACCCTGACTACGTACCTGAAGTATTGACATTTCCTCATAAATCACCCTGTATATACCAAAGAGGTATTTTTAAAACAAAATACATATGTTTATAATTAAACAAAATAATAAAGTTTTTATGGCAATGATTTCTCTTTTTTTCTGTAAATTCTCTACACGTTTATAAGTGAAGAAAATCCCAAAAATCACTGATACTTAAAAGATGGTTATATTCATAGTTGATTACCTTTCTTCTAGACAGAGGAAGATAATCCGGATTTCTTTTTATTAAGAAGTGACATTCATGAGAGGGCAACCATGTTTGCTGCACGTGAAGAGGTCGATCATCGGGATGTAATTTTCTTTGTTGCTCTCTTTCTGGGTTAACCTATAATTAAAGTAAAAAAAAAATTAATAATGGGGTAAAGTTAGAAAAAGTTTACACAGGTATAAAAGTCCTATAACTTGTGCAGTCGTTATCTGATATTAGGGACTTTTAACAGTCGGACAGATTTTCAAATATTTTATTAAAATCAGTAAAATTTAAATACAACTTCAGAAAGCAAAACTACATTTTCTGTGCCACTTTCTAGATTCCAGTGCCTTACCAATTTAAATAAATAAAATGTATTGATTTTTATTAACAATTTTTAATATACCATAGCTAAAACCATGGAAAAATAACTTATGAACGAAGAAGTAAATACGTGAAATCGAATTTTGCCAAAATAGAGAGAGGTGGACTATCTATCGCACTGTCAATCTTGTAGTATATTGTAATTTTAAGAAAATAATTTACTGTTTTTAATAACGGGACTAGCTCTTACCTCATAAATTGAGAATTGTTCCACCCGTTCCTTGCTATTATAACAATTGAGAAGTAGAGCAATTAGTTCGTCTACTGAAGTTCTTGCACTAATGAGAAGAGATTTATACTGTGAATTACTGTTTAGAACTGAATCGTGTACTTTTACTAAGCCGCCTCTTCGAGTTTGTAGAGAAAATCTGAAAATAAAAAAAACACTCTCAAAATGATTCGTTAGATTTCCCCGAGGAGATTTTAGTTAACTCTACATTTCACTCTTTTTTTATGATCCCTCGCATCCTTGAGCCCACAGTGGAAACACTGTGGAAGCTCGCTTACACAACAAATTCACGATGAATACACAGTACTTATTCAGCGTGATTACACAATGAATCCACTGTTTTGCACTTTAAATCCACGATGGATACAAAAAAAGAAAATAAATTAGAATTATAATATATGGTTATACACTAATATACACCGTGGAATCACTGTGGAAAAGTGGAACATTACCATGATGTTTCTACGGTGTGTTTATTATGTATCCAGTGTTTTCATTGTGTTTACAATGTGGGCCTAAGGATGCAAGGGATAGTAAACGTTAGTTTTATCATATTTTATATCTAGTCAATTTAAAAATTGTGTATTTAAAATTCTTATATTTAAGAATTAATAAACTGAATATAAATCAAATTGATGTATATTATCTCAACATTTACTGTTAACTTGGTGTATGTTAAAAGCTGGGGTAATCTTTTTTTAAATTAAATGGTAGTATAAATATGCAACAATGTGGTGGATGCGCCGGATCGCAAGAAATCTTCCAAATCTGTTAAGCTTTCACTAGGTTTCAAGTGGCTTGTATGTTTTAATAAAAAGTCTTGAATTTTTATTTTTTTACGGGGCAACTTTATAGACATTTTGGTATCCAGTTGTAAATATTGGGGGCTAAAATGGAACTTAAAGGTTATAGGGGACAATTTAAATATTATATTAAATGTGATTTTCAATGCTTTGGGCTCAAAAAATTTAAAACATTTTTTTAATTAAAAGTATCCAGTTTCATTTAAAAAGGGGTTAATAATTTTTTGTATTGCTTAGGATAATAATTAAAGTATGTCTAATTTTACATAACTTTATAAAAAAATTAAAGTGTCAAATGTTGGCCATTTTGGTCATAGACACACGAAGATTTTTCTTTGCCTAAGATATTATTTTATAATAGCATTATTTTTATTTAATTTTAATCTTTTAAAGTCAGTTGAAGATCTACGTATATTTCCTATTTTTTCATTTATTTAGCCAGCATTTCCCGGGACGTACAAGGAAAATGTAGATGCGTCACTAAATTCACGGTATTCAGAGCTGTCGCAATTACTGTTAAAAAGTAATTTAATTACATTACTTATTACTCTTCTAAGTAGTAGTAAATTACGATTACCAATTACTAGCATGTTTGTTAAAAGTAATTTAATTATCAATTACAACTTAAAGTAATTAAATATTTTAGCAATTAATCTATTTAAATTACCACATATACCTATTAAACACGATACCCTAAACAAATAAAATATTTATACTAATATGCACCATACGCGCATGTCACACTATTCAAACTGCTTTTACGGCAAGTTCAACATTAAATGACTCTAAAATAAAAAATTCTTTTTATCCTACCTCAAACATCAACGAATTTTTCCACAAAAAAAGTATAAAAACGATGACGGTAAACATCAATCGAAAATACTAAATCGGCGCGAAGGCGGCGTTCGCCGGATTTAAAGCTGCCTGCCGTGTTTCAACATGCTCTTTTTGGCTGGCCAAAATGACTGTAGTTTTTCCATAAAGAAAGGTTATTTAATTTTTCGTAGTAATTCAATTATTTATTAGGTAATTGAATTAATGAATAAGTAATTTAATTACTTTATAAGCAATCGAATTACTTTCTAAGTAATTGAATTACTGGGGATTCGTGAAAATTAATTACCAATTACGATTAAAATTATCTTATTAATTGATAATCTAAATACAATTACCTTTTCCGAATAGTAATTGAATTAAAGTAATTCAATTACTGAGAAGTAATTGAATACGAAAGTTATTTTAATTCAATTATTGATGACAACTTTGATGATATCACAAACTGTTTCTTGCATTATAAATGGATAACTTTATGTTAGAGTTAACAGAATGGGTAAAACTTAAAAAAACGTCCTTGGGTCTGTGGTAACAATAAGTAAAGGCATAGTAACTACTCGGCAAATTTAGTTTAAATTCACAGGCTACATTGTTGCCTTTTGCTTGCTAGTTTAGTGTAAATTAGACTTAAATCAGGATAGAACTATCCATACTTTTGTAATGGTTTTTGTATACTAAATTTTATTTTCCAAACTTACTTGGAATCGCCTTTGGGATGGCAACTTTGTAAAACTGCCGGCCTAGCTTCTTCATCCAGTGCCAAATGCGTTCTTACTCCTGCTTTTCTCACGGTGACTTCCATACTTAGATAAAACAGCTTCGGATCTCGATGCTTCATTTTGTACTTTCCTAAAAGTGTGGCGACGACTTCTTTACAGGTTGTTTGGAAAGTAATACTGAGTGTTTTATATTCGATGTCTGGTCGTAAACATCTGGCGTACACTTTGATGGTGGTCTGCAATAAAATGTTTTTGTTACTTTAGGTTAAGTGTCTTAAACCAGTAAAAAACTTAATATTCAGCTAATTTGTTGTAAATTATAGTAATAATGTAATTTATTTTTTCTACCTTGCCTTCTTAGGTGGACAAAATAATTTATATTATCATTTTTTTTTGGAACGATTAAAATAAAGACTCTTAAAAAAATATACCATATACATATATTATTTTTTTAAGCAAGTTACTTAGATAATAAATTTTACTAAAATTAATTCATTTAAAAAAATATTCCGGTACCGGGAATCGAACCCGAGCCTCCTGGGTGAGAGCCAGAGGCCATCCTGTAGCAAATTTTGAACCTCTATCTCTTTCAAAAGTAAAATTATAGTTACCTTTATAAAAGTGGCAGAATTTTCCTTATATTTTTACAGAGTCCCCCAGGATCACCACTACATACCGGATTTATATTTCCCGAAAATTGGGGAGAATGTTGACCTCCTTTTAAATTTTTTAAACCTCATCCTACTAATTTGGGTTTTTACGTTTTTACGAATTATAAATATATGTTAGTCAATGCTTTTCTTTATAAACTTTTATTTACATGAAATTAAACCAAATAATGAACATTAAATTTTCTTTAAATATATACTTCATTGTCAGTCATACTCTTCTGTTTCCTTTTCAGCTTCTTCAGCTGTAGCCTCTTTGACTGCACTTTCTTTCAGAATTTTCTTAAAAAAATCTAACTGAGGTAAAGTTTGCTACTACAGTTCTTCGTAATTAAAATGTTTTTCTAGCAGGTTCCTTACATTTTGCTTTTTTTCCTTTGAAATTGGATTTTCCAAATTTTTTTTCTTTCAATTTTCTGTTTCTTCCTGTCTGTCTTTTTTTTAGTAAGGTCCCATACGAATTTAAAATGTCTTTGTATATGTGAAATGGGGATCCCTTACATTTTACAGTAAACTGGTTATTTTTCAATAGAAACTTCTTTATTGAAATCTTTTTAAATTATTTTATCCCCGGCACTTTATTGTATGTTTCCTGAAGTTCCTTTACGTCATATAAACGCCAGTTGACTCCTATTTTCTTCACCTCGCCCACTTGGGAATGTACTAAATTGTATTCTTTGGGATTAGCAATGACGAAAAGGTTTTTTAACTTTTTTCCACTCGGCCAAACACTCGGTCCGCCGACAGGTATGAATGGCCTTCGACAGGGAAATGTGTGCATTTCAGTAAGGTCTTGTTGAATCGATATGAATAACTAGATACTACCAGAAATAATAGAAAAACAGCACAAGGCGTACTTGTCTGTTTTTGATTAAAATCGGTATTCACCCATAAGTAATACTAGTGGTCTTGTCTGCTTTTGATTAAAACAATTTTCATTTTCATGTGGGGTGGACATGTCTTGTTTTGATCGAACATAACACTTTTATATGGGAATTTAACGGGGACATGTATTTTTTTGAAACGATTTGATGGGGTGAGTCGATAAAAATGATAGGAAAGATTGACAAATTAGTATAAAACACATTTTGTTTTGTTGTGGACATGTCCCTTTTTGTATGAACGCTTCTCAAATAGTCGTTATTCGCCGAAACCTATATCATCAATGTTGGTTGTGCTAAGTAAATATACCAATCTTATAATAATATCTCTGATGTTCCTGATAACAACGGTTGGTCAATCAACTCAAAAATCTATTTAAAGATTTAATTCATAATTGCAATGCAACATATGTATATGCAAATATCAAAGTCAGGTTCCGATTATTAATATCAACTATTACATCGTTTGAATTTCAAATGCGTACGATTTATTTCTGAATTAAAATATTACCTTGGGTGTTAAAAAATACTCGTCAAATAAAATAAATGTAGACTCATTTTAAAAATGTAATAAAAAACAATAAATACTTTTTATCCTAAAAGTGAGACATGACACTTGAGTAAAAAAATGTTTATTTTGAAATTTGCAAAAAAATTGATTTTTTGGAAGCCTCTCAGAAAAAAATCCGACTTCCAAAAGCAAATCCTTTATTTGTATTGTTTCCTTGAATTTCGCAAAAAAAAACAACTTTTTCATGAAGTTAGAGGCATTCGACATATTTGTATCAACTTTACGAAAAAAAGTACAAATAGGAGGAGTCGCTTTTTTAACTTGGATATTTTTCTGCGACGGCTCCAAAAAAAAACTTTTTTAACAAATTTCAAAATGAAAAATTTACTGTGCCCTTTGAGGCCAACAGCACCTTTTATACAGGGTGTCCCAGAAGTAATGGGACACAGAGCAACAGCAGATTCCTTAGGTCGAAATAATGCAATTAACGTACACTTGCCTTATCACAAAGCTGATAATAACCAAGATACAGGGTGTCAAACTTTTAATTTTGTTTTCGTTTTTTCGTAATAATTTCTTCACTAAAAGATATAGCGGTACAGAATTGGGGATCTGTAGATGTGTTTTAGATGGCATGCATAACTTTTTTTAATCTTAGTATATTGACCATTTTTTTTAAAAAGAAGTTACTATAATTCCCGCTGTATACTTTATTTAGGTGTCTAGGAGCAACTGTTTTCGAGATAAACGCCTTTTAAAGGACCCCCCAATTTTCCTATGAAAAATGGGTTTTGGCCAATTGTTTTCAAACTTTGCAAAGTAATAGTTTTCAACACGCTGATCAAAAGTCTTCATGGGCACAAAACCCAAAATCCCCTCTTACCCCCCCAAAATCAACCCTAAAGGTAACTGAGGATTTAGAGATCTTTGAGGGTGATTTTGGGGGGGTTAGAGGGGTTTTTGGGTTTTGTGCCCGTGACTTTTGATCAGTGTGTTGAAAACTATTTTTTGCAAAGTTTGGAAACAATTAACCGAAACCCATTTTTCATAGGAAAATTGCGGGGTTCTTTAAAAGGCGTTTATCTCAAAACAGTTGCTCCTAGAGACCTAAATAAAGTATACATTTTTGACGCAGCGGAAATTATAGAAACTTCTTTTTTAATAAACAGGTGAATATACTAAGCTTTAAAAAAATATGCCATCTAAAACAAGTGGGGTAGGCCGTACCTGGCGCCCTCTACTAGCAACATTAAAAGTATGGACGAATTTGAATTTCTCGCCTCAAAGAACCCCCAGATCCGCAATTCTGTACCGCTATGTCATTTAGTAAATAAATTATTACGAAAAAACGAAAACAAAATTAAAAGTTTGACAACCTGTATCTTGGTTATTATTAACTTTGTGATAAGGCAAGTTTACGTTAATTGCATTATTTCAACCTAAGGAATCTGCTGTTGCTCTGTGTCTGATTACTTTTGGGACACCCTGTATATTTGGTGTGAGTCCCATGTCTCATTTTTTAGAGAAAATTTTGAAAATCCTAAAGCCGCCACTGGATCATTTAATTATGAGTATTATTACTGCATTCAAAATCATGCATTAATAGCCCTTCTTAATACATGATTTTCTAACAATAAACGAAAATAGTATATGCAACTAAAAATACACAAAACAAAACATTCCACTTGTCACTCGAATAACAGTCACTAAAGCACCCGTCAAATTGGTTGTGAAGTCAGAATAGCTTACTGTTGCCGCACCTAATAGTAATAACTTTCGTTTTTTACATCTGACAAAATTTAAAGGACACAAAAACCTTTTTAACTTATATTAAATTTATCCATTAACAGCTGTTTACCAAATTAGCATTTTATTGTAAGTATCAAATACAAATTAATGTGCTATTACCAAAAATTCGATAAAAATTTTCACATATAATCTCCCTAGGGCATTATTACCGGAAATTTTTGAGTACATGATTTATATATATATATATATATATATATATATATATATATATATATATATATATATATATATATATTATATATTATAAAAATTTTCGGCAATTAATTCAAGCAGGTGGGGGATTCGGTAATAATAATGTAATTGATATTATAAATTTTATTTTACTAGGCACGGGGAAAAACAGAAAAAAGTCTTCCGCAATACGAACGTATTTACTTTCATTTTTTATTCAATATTGACAATTCCCTGAAATCTATTAAAACAATTCAATGAAATTAATTAATTTTATATAATAATTTATCTGATATATTTTTTAAATTTTACTAAGGCACGGAGAAAGTAAAAAAAAATCCACTATACGATACGATGGACCTCCCCCATAAATACTAAAAATAAATATTGCATAAAAAAATATTATTATTGTCTAATTATATAATAGCTGTCATGTGCCGGGATATTTCCACTTATTAATTTTACGTCTACATGCTCATATGGATAAAAAAATTCAGAAAGTTTGCTGGTTACCATAGTAACAATGTCGATATAAAGCATTTGATTGGTTGAAAATGAGTGGTATAAAATTTTTATCAACGTTTTAGTAATAAGTTTCGCCATTTTATTCTTGTATGTGCAAAATGGTTCTTAAACGGATAAGTAGTTTAAATTTGTCTTTAGGTAAAATAGTAGATACAGATAGTTTTTTAAACATAGCAAAATATTTTTTCCAAAAATATTTAAAGTCACTTAGTTTTATAAATGATTAAGTGATAACTTTTACAAAATTGTCCACAACCATTATTTAATAATATTGGTTTAATATTTAGCTTAATAGTAAAATTATTACTCCTAAAAATAATTTTAAACTAAACCATAAGCGTTGGCAAACAAAAACAAAAAATTAGGTTATTGTTCTAGCTAAAGACTCAAATAAATATGAACATTATTCAATCACACCTTATTAATACCAGTTCGTAGAAAAATATAACATATGTAAAGTTAAAAAATGGATTTTGTGTCTCCATCCCAACTTATATCTTAATTATTATTGGGGAAATCTCAATGTACGAATTCAAATTTTGGACATTTATCTATTATATACTTTAATTACTCACGTGGATATTCTCAGCGACAACGACATGGGTTATTCCTGTACGCTCAACACAATTTTTGCAAATATATTTGGCATACATTTTACAAAAATATATTTTTTTACCACACAAGATGTTAATATTGCCGGCTTTCTTTAAAAATATAAGTGCCACCTAATCTATTTACATGTGACAACTAAACCTAGAATTAGAAATCAAAGTGTTGGGTCCGCCGAAAGCTTTTCTGGCAATCATGCTTTTCCGGTTCTTATTGGTAATAGAGAAATATAAAAAGAAAGTGAAAAGAGCGGTTAAAGTTATAGCGCAAGGTTTTTAAATATCCTAATAATACCCTTTTCTTTCGTAAACAAATATAAAATTTGTAAACAGGGTAGTGTTAATACATTTTTAGGCTGCTATATACAACAATTAATTTAAAAATACAAATATTTTATTGACAAACAAGTACCCATTTTAAAACAACGCACTTCGTAGTCTCCGTACAACGTTCTTGCCATTTGTAAACTCCCTTTTAGTCCTGTCACTGGGGAGGAAAATACGTCATTACCTTCGAATTGCTTATAACTGCATTTTTCTAAAAATTTAATGTTGACCTTATCTTATCCTCCACTTCAGAAGTCACATACGCTCTCGGTGCGCTTTTTGTTTTTAAGGGGTAAAAACTACCCGCGCTATAAAACAAACTTTAACCACCATATCTCCGTTATTTTTTAAGCTACAGCAAAATTAAAAAAAAAAACAAAATTGTAATTAAGAAAGAAAAAACCTACATTTTTGTATTT
This sequence comes from Listronotus oregonensis, assembly GCA_019359885.1. Taxonomy (NCBI): domain Eukaryota; kingdom Metazoa; phylum Arthropoda; class Insecta; order Coleoptera; family Curculionidae; genus Listronotus; species Listronotus oregonensis. The sequence goes on from JAHBCN010000748.1 coordinate 18,674, forward strand.
CATCAATTTTTACGTAGCTTTTATAGTTTTCGAGTTATTTAATAATTTTTTTAATATTTACAATAAAAATATTTATTTTAATCATGTTTTTTTCGAAACCTAGATATTTTAATGTGGCTAAACTTTCAGATTTTATGAATACCACCAAAATAAAGTAAATTGTAGAAGAAATATAATTTAATTTTAATCCTAACGAACATGACGTTACTTTTATTGCGCTTTTTTTACAATAATTCGAGAAATCCTTCCTTTTTATGCTCGTATCTCACCTAAATCTTATGCGAATAACATTTACTAGTACTCGTTTTAAAGGTCTTTTCAAGCTCTTTAAAAAGTATTCCATGAGTTTATTTCGAAAAAGGTACCCGTTTGCCGCTATATGACGCGAAATGTTTGGGTAGAAAGGGTGGCAACCACCCTAGGGGTGGCAGCGCATATCTGCACTATGTGACTTTTGTTTCTAAAGTGCTTAATTATCAACACACAAAATTTCAAAAAATTGATTCAGTTACAAAGAATTCGGAGGCAAAACCCCCCAGTGACTGGACTATTTATTTGGTAAAAAGGTGATCTTGTGGTTTAAAAAAATGAATAAAATTCCGAAAAAGCTTTACTTCAATTATTTTAAACATTAAAACCCGTGACTAGTGTGCAGGTGCCTTACCCTGCAAAAACAAAAGACGCTTTGTCAATTTTGCTCATAATTTTTCAACGTTTTGTTGCGTAGAGTTACTAGTGAGGAAGAACTCATACGGCTACATTTTTGTCTTTTTAAGTAATCGGTGACAACTGCACAGGAATTGTAAAAAACTAAAGCAAAATCTTTTCAGTTTGGGCAATTTGATATTAATTATTTCTTGCGAAATTGAAGCCCCCTTATTTTTTTGGACAATTTATTTGAAACAACCAAAAGCAAAAAATACTTGGATTGTAAATTATAATTATATTTTTATTATTTATTGTAATTAAATAAACTTAACAGAGAAAACTTTTTGTAAATCCAAGAATTTTAAAAAAGTTTCCTTAAAAAATCTGGGCTTTATTTTTGAACTTCCCTGTACTTTTTTAAAAAACGAATATAAACATTTCGTGTATGTTTTTCCGTAGAATTCAATTATATAATCAGAAAAACATTTAAAACAAAAACAAAAGAGTTACAGCACGAGTGACGATTTTTTAAATGGAATACTCCCTATGTTTTTATATCAATAGATAGAGATTTTCACGAGGAATTCGGTGATATAGGGGTTGCTGTGTTTATTCCCTGCGGTTCTGCTGCAATTGTCTAAAAACTGCATGATACTATAAGGATAGTTTTACCTGAAAAAATCCGGCTGCCACATGTCACAGGTGCTTATTTGTCAAAGTCAAGAACTTTAAAAATACGTTTATTACTTTTTGGAGTAGTTTTATAACGAGGTTTTCATCAGAAAAACGGCTTCGAATTATGTTATATGCTAAAAATGATATGATATATCTATTCTACTAAAACCAAGCAGCAAAATTACAATCAAAGGAAAAAATTAAAATAAAATACGAGGTAAAATATGGTGGTAATAAAAACACTTATAACAAAAAATTATAATATTACTAATAATTTAAATGTTCTATATGACCCCGTTATTTTGTGTCCAGTGTCCAAAATTGTAATATCTGGACTATTAGGTGGCTATCTAATAGTGCAATAACGTCCAATCCACTAATTGTATTGGGAATTGAGATACTGCACAACTTGACGAACAGCATGGGGCGGCGCTCTGTCTTGTTGCTAAATTATCTTGTAATACGTTTCGAGTGGCAATTCATCTAAAATGTCCTCAATATCGTTTTCAAGAATATTGGCCCGACAATTCTATTGTTAAGCACACCACACCAGACATGAAGAGAAGACCTCCCTTGGTATTTAATCTCTTGAAATTTCCTGGGATTTTGTCTTGCCCAGTTGTGCGTATGGCGTCGATTTTTCCCGATGTTGTGCACGTAGCTTCATCCGTCCAAAGAATCGTTTGAAACAGGGTAGGATCGTTATCTTGTTCATGGATTAAAATTTGGGAAATAAATTGAAAGCGAAATTTCTTTTGTTCACGTGTTAAATGCTGCACTGAAAGAACGTGAAATGAAAGATACTTAAAATATTTCAGTGTTCTCTGAACCGTCGCATAGGTTACTCTTCTTCTTCCAGGGCCATACCTTAAGTCTCTAACTGCGTCAGTAATTGACTTCATGGGATACAAAGTAAAATAATTTAGAATAGCTAGATCCCGGTTTCTTTTTTTCATTGTAGTCCTTTTTCTAATATGAAACGATTTTGTTTCTTCGAATAAGACCTTCAGTTTAAAAATCGTTTTTACTGATATATTTCGATGGAAATTTGCAACATATCTTCGTTGTGTTTCTCTGGCATTTCTCCACATTTATAATGGAGAGTTATAATTTGAAGCCGTTCTTCTGATGAAAACCTCATTATAAAACTACTCCAAAAAGTAATAAACGTATTTTTTAAATTCTTGACTATGACAAATAAGCAGCTGTGACTTGTGACAGCCACGTTTTTTTCAGGTGAAACTATCCTTATAGTATTATGCAGTTTTTAGACAATTGCAGGAAATAAACCCAGCAACCCCTATATCATCATATAATTGGGTATTCCATTTAAAAACCCATCACCGTGCTGTAACTCTTTTGTTTTTGTTTTAAATGTTTTTTGATAAGATTATTGAATTCTACGAAAAAAATACACGAAATGGCTATATTCATTTTTCAAAAAAGTACAGGAAAATTCAAAAATAAAGCCTTGTTTACTTTAAAATGAACTCTGTACATTTTTGGGCTTTAACTGTGTTAAAGCTTTTTGGCAAGTTATTGGTTTTATTCTACAGCTTATTATTTTTTTTGTATCTGTTTGCTACATTCTTGTATCTGTTTTTATACATTGGTATAGGTGTAGTTTAAGCTTGATTTTTACAATTTTGTATAGCCGTTTAAGTCAACAGCTACAACTTTACCCACGTTATGATATCATACGTCGGAAACCTGAAATAAAAGTCGAAAAATGCCATTTTTATGTCATATGCAAAAGTCAGATAAAATATAAAAAAGAATATTCTAAAAAAGTTACTTTTTGTATTGGTGTCTGTGACGACATAACTCTAAAAGTAACCCTGTTTGTGTATTGATTTTTTTAGCTTAAAATCAAAATAATTTAAAAATCCCAATATGCTTTTATTAAGGTCAACCCTGTCTTATTTGGTATAAAAATAGTTGATAAATACACCTTAATTTTTTTTGTTGGCCATTTTCTTGAAACCAATTTTATAAGTTGTCTCTTTTCTTCCGGGGTGACGATATATTTACAAGACGTAACTAAAATAAAGAAATAATTGTAAGAAAATATCCTTTTTTCTTTTTAACAATCAGTTTTTTTATTACATTAGCATAGTAACTAATTAATTAGTTAACAATGATGTTTAAAAACATTTAATACCACTTAGTGACCTTATTCGCACAGTATTCCTATAGCAGGATATTTATTACAAGAAAAGGCAGTAACAGAGGAAAATTAAAATTCCTTAATCCGTGATAAAGGAACGCTTTAAAACATACCAGCATACTTTTTTCATATATTTTAAATTAAATTATGAATAACAGGTTTTTATTTTATTATTCATTGCCCTGAGATAAACTGTAACAATAGTGGCAACTTTCTATTATTGTTTTGTGTAAAAGGCGAGCAATATATTGTCTAATTAAAAATATACTACCCATTGTGTCCCAAGATTTTTTTGAATATTTTGCAAATTTAATGAAGTGTTGTGTAATGCAAAACAATATTGAAAGTGTGGGTAAAAACCTGGTTTTGGTTGATTTCTAATATATTTTTTAAGATAATATAGTTCATTTCCTGTTGTATAATTACGATTATAAACTAGTTAACACCATGATAGCCACTTTAAAATTTTCTGATTTTTTTATTATTCATATTATTAAAATTACTATATTTTATATAGACAATTTGAAAACCTTTATTTTTTGTTATATAGTTTTGAGGCATTAACGATTTTTTCCACATTAAATTAGTGGAAATTTATATATATATATATATATATATATATATATATATATATATATATATATATATATATATATATATATATATATATATATATATATATATATATATATATATATATATATATATATATATATATATATAATATATATATATATATATATATATATATATATATATATATATATATATATATATATATATATATATATATATATATATATATATATATATATATATATATATATATAAATATATATATATATATATATATATATATATATATATATATATATATATATATATATATATATATATATATATATATATATATATATATATATATATAAGGGTAAGTCTGTGAATGAGACCCCCCGTTTATTGCTATATATATTGAAATTGAAAAAATGTTTTTACAAAAATTTTTGGTTTGCTACCTATATTTCAAACAACGTTATTTACAGGGTGTATCAGAAAGCCCGTACAAGGACGTTATTTTTTTTAAATGACTCCCTATATTTTTTTACATTTTTGTTTCTACATAAAATTATTGATTTTTATCTGGCATATTATATCCCATATTTAATTGTTTACAGATATTCCATTTAAATACAAATTTAGAATGAAAAAATCCGCTTTTCTTTAATGTTGTTTTACCTTTCCATGGTTTTAGCGGTTTTTTGTAGAGTGATAAAACAGCCATAGCAATAACTAATAAGTAATTAGATATACATGACAAGTAGAAATAGGTAAAAAAGAAAAACGTGTAAACAATTTTTTACAGATTAATAAAACTGTCTTTTGACATTTTTATTAATCTCTATACATAAATGGTTATTAAACTCTCAAAAACCCGCTGAAATCCTAGAAACGTAAAACAACATTAAAAGATAAGCGGATTTTCCTTCTAAATTTGTATTTAAATGCGAATATCTTTTAAATTAGGAATATGAACAAATAAAAAATATTAAATTTTATGCCGAAAACAAAAATGTATCAAAAATATAGTCTTTTAAAAAAAATTAACTTTTTTTGAACGGACTTTTTGATACCCCTTAAACTAACGTTGTTCAAAAATAGGAGCAAAACCAAAATAATTTTGTATAAAACATAAACGGGGTCTCACTTACAGACTTACCATGTATATATATATACAGGGTGATTCATGAAATACTTGGTACGTAGTCAGGGTCCAAAAATAAACCAAAAGTCCATACAAATATGAGTCCGCAAGGCCTTCGTTTCCGAAACACAGGGTGTTAAAGTTTTTATTTGATTTTTCTGTTTTTTTAAATAAAATCTGTGATAAAGTAAATATTGGAGTAAAATTTGGAGATTTTTTGGTATGACGCATTCGAATCTAATCTTAGTACGGCTCTTACTTGTAGGGGATGCCACCTACACGTCTTTTTACTATTTTGAACAATTACAACTTTTTGGTACTGTATTATATTTTTAAGAAAATTAAATAACTACTTTGTTATTTTTACGTTAAAAATGTATACTTGTTAAAAGTCGATATGAGCAACCGTTTTCGAGATATTTGGATTTAAAAAAAAAACCACGCATGACACGCATCTGATTTTATAATAGCAAAATTTGAAAAAAATTAAACAAAATATATAATTAAACAATATGTATTTTAATTTTCAATAAAATTATTATTCTTAAATTATGTTCAGCAAAACATAAAAAAAATATAAATAAAAACTTTAACATCCTGTATATCGGAAACGAAGGCCTTGCGGACCCTTTGGTATAGAGCATAAAATGCTTATTTTCCGGACCCTAAGAAGTACCTGAAGTATTGAATTTCCTCATGGATACCCTGTATATATATATATATATATATATATATATATATATATATATATATATATATATATATATATATATATATATATATATATATATATATATATATATATATATATTAAGTATGTCCGGAAAAGGTGTTGAAGAAAAAAACTTTTTTTATTTTTCATTTTATCGAAAAGAGCACCCTGATAAAAAATTTTGCTACTTTAAGGTAAGATTGGGATAGAAACATTTAAAATATTTTATACGGGTGTTCAGAAAATTGAAAAAACTTAAAATGGTACAAGAGAAAAGTGCATTTTTTGAGAAGATATGGAAATAAGTTACTGAAAAAGTTGTTCAAAATTAAAAGGTAGTCTCTAATACCAATTTTCGAAAATATCGGCATACTTTTATTTATTTGTGATTAAATTTATTTTAATATCAATTTATTATCAAATTTTTTGCTTTAATAAGCATTTAAAGCGACGATAATGCGGCTAATAAATTTTAAAAGCGAAGTGTCAATAAAGGTTTACTATCAACGCCTACTAGTATAAAAATTTAATTAGTTAATTGATAATGAAATTTTAATCCCAAATAAATAAAAGTGGATTTTTTCGAAAATTGTATTTAGTCTTTTACGTTTGAACAACTTTTTCTTGTAATTTTCCATATCTTTGCAAAAAAGCAATTTTCTTACCATTTTATGTTTTTAATGTTCTAACACCGCGTATAAAATATGTTAAATGTTTCTATCCCAATCTTACTCTAAAAAAAAATTTTTAATCAAATAACTTTTTTCGATAAAAAATTAAAAATAAAAAGTTTGTCTATTTAACCCCTTTTCCGTGGACAAATTACGCCCCCGAAAAGGTGTTGAATAGGAAAAACTTCTTTATTTTTAATTTTATCAAAAAAAGCTTCTTGAAAAAAATTTGCTACTTCTTAGAGCAAGATTGGAATAGAAACATTTAACAAATTTTATACCGGTATTCAGAAAATTTAAAAACTTTTGTTCAACGTAAAGGATTTATTTGAGAAGATATGGAAATAAGTTACTAGAAAAAGTTGTTTAAAAGTAAAAAAATAGTTCCTAATATCAATTTTCAAAAAATGGCCTACTGTTAAATTTTAAAAAATTATAATATTAACTAATTCTAAATTAACAACTCATTATTGTACTAGTAGGCGTTGATAGTGACAAGCTTTATTGACACTTGCTTTTATAATTCATTAGCCGCAGTATCGTCACTTTAAATGCTTACTTAACAGCAAAAAATTTGATAAAATTGATATTAAAAATTTAAATTGATATTAAAATAAATTTAATCACAAATAAATAAAAGTAGGCCGATTTTTTAGAAAATTGATATTAGAGACCAACTTTTTAATTTTGAACAACTTTTCCTAGTAATTTATTTTCATATCTTCTCAAATAAATGCACTTTACTCCTGAACCATTTTAATTTTTTTTCAATTTTCTGAACACCCGATAAAATATGTTAAATGTTTCTATCCCAATCTTACTCCAAGAAGTAGCAAAATTTTTTATCAAGAGTAGCTTCTTTCGATAAAACAAAAAAAAAAAGTTTTCCTCTTCAAATTTTCCGTGGACATACTGTATATATATATATATATATATATATATATATATATATATATATATATATATATATATATATATATATATATATATATATATATATATATATATATATATATATATATATATATATATATATATATATATATATATATATATATATATATATATATATATATATATATATATATATATATATTATGTATATACTTTTGTATTGGTTTGTTTCTTGGGAATAAGGCCAGAAAATTTATTTTAAAATAAGACGGTCGAAACCACGTTAACGGCCTTCATCATGTTTAGGTTGAGATTTCGAGTGGTCCCATTTACCGTTTTAGAGTTTTTAGTTCGCTAGTAATAACCAGTAACGCAGGTCTAAGATGGTTATCGCCTAAAATAATTAAGTAGTAATTTAGGGAGATATTAAGTACTTAGCTAAAACAAATATATAAAATAGTCTATCACGTAAGGTTTCTGAGAAAAAAATCTTGAGACACCCTGTATATCCAAATTTTGCATTTTCGAAATCTCCCTCAAAAGTAATTGGGCTATGCAAAAGTTTTTTTAATTTTGTATAGAACGCATTGTAAAACGCACAGGTCACTGTTCTGAAAAAGTAAAAAAAAAAATACAGTGTGTTTTACCTTTCCGAAATCTGGTGCAACATTGTTTTCTCGTCCATCGATTTCGCAGTCCTTCACCGATTTTTGAAAAACTACGCGTCTGGGAAGCGAGTATTCGATTTTTTTAGAGAGCAAAAATCTTTCTGTTTTGTAATTTTCTATTTGACTGCATATTTGGTTTTTCAAAAACCGAAAAAAAATATTACACGCTGGCTTCGTTTGACAGCTAAAGAGTAAAAAATTCTCCGATTTTTCTGAAAACTTGGGGCAAGGGATTTTTGACCCTCCTGATTCGATCCCGCCTATGAAAATTGGGAAATTTCGAAACAAAAAATTGACAACGTTCTAACCTTAAGTCTTGTTAAAAACTAACACTGTTAGTTTTGTTATTAAACGTTCGATTTTATATTTATTATATCTTTTAAAAAAATGCGATGTGCTATAAGAAAACAACACTGTATTTTATTTTAACAACAACTAAATTAAAACATAATTATTTAAAGGGGAAAAATATTTTGCCAGCCTGTGTAATACATCTACATAATATATAAAGCTCTGTATTTAAAGGTGTGTATCTATATTGTTTAAATAAAGAACCAGAATCTGATAATGACGGTAATTTAAATATTGGTATTTGTTTGACGTATCACTGGTTGTTTTACCGTCTAGGTAACTTAAGCCTATAAAACTACAGTAAAAAAAAAGTTTTGTATTAGTTGATGGCACCCCTTAATACCATATAAATTAAAAGGTGTAAAGCTGAATACAAAATTTAAACAAAAACAAGCTTGAAAATCGGGAGACAATGAACATAAAATACATAGTTTTCTTTTGAATGGTACACCTACTTTTTATTTTAAATAGGAATATCTTGTTTCTTAAAGTTAATTTAGCCAAAATCTAACCAGCTGCGTTTCAGATGTTCATTATTAGTGCTTAATGTTCGTATTGTGCCTATTTTGAAAATTACATTGTGCCTTTTTTGCTCGTTTAAAAGAACCTTTAAAATTTTTAGTAATTCTTGCCACATGCTGAATGCTATTCTAATTATTTATGGTCAATATCGTCGTTTACCATAAAAATTTTATGAAACGAAAAGCATATTTACTTAGGTGAAGGTCGTCAAAGAATACTCATAAGGATAAGGTAAGCTATTAGCGCAAAAGCCAGATAAACTGGATTTATAAGCCCAAATAAAGATAAATCTTTTGGCGTGTTACAGAATCACGTTTGATCTACCCTACAGGGTAACTTTTATTGCCGACATTTACGAGAACCGTGCAATTAAGACGTAAACAAGCCATATGCCACATGTGTTTGGCATGTATAACGTGTGTATGTTTACAAAATGGGTACTAAACGCTTAGTAACTAATGAAATTACTTGGATAGTATACGTTTAACTTTATATATTTTTTTTGGAAAAAATTAACTCCGTTCTTGGATTCATTTAACAAAAAGTTGCAGACGTTTTTAAATGCATAAATGACATAAAGGATTTTTTCGCGACATACCGTTTTTAACTATTGGTTGATAGCAGTTATTTCCCCCACCATTCTAACCATGCTTAACCCGCTTATCCTTACAAAAACAAAAGGGTTTACGTATGTCACGCGTGTGTCAACTTACCTACTAATCGTTTAATATACTTCGTTTCACGAGGGTTTGTACTTTCGTCATCAATTGCCTTACCTTTTTTAACAAATTAAAAAGGTCAAAAACAGACTGAAACAAATTAATGACGTCAAAAAGGTTAGTCGTTTCTTAAAATCAAAATGGCTGCCGTTCAGCAGCTGATTTTTTAAAGCTACAATAATAATATCCTAAAATATGGGTTATGAAATTATGTCATTTTTCAAACTTGTCAAAAAATTGTTTTGTCAAAAGTAACGTCAGATTTTATTTTCATTTTCCTATTTTTATTGTGTAAAATGCCTCGACGGTATTCAGAAGGTGAACAAAATATGATTTTAAACCTTATTGACTATTTCACAAAGGAGAGAGATGCAGGAATTAACCTGTTACCACTTACTGCAGTTTTAGAGGTAAGTAGATTTGTTTATTCTTGTGGTTTGTTTTGGAATACATATTAAAATGTAATTTATGACTATATTTCTTTGCATGCTGTAGAAGAGTAGCTGATGCCCTGGGAGTCGGAATTACCACCGTTAAAAAGATAAGTTCGCATGGGATCAGAAACAATAAGGATTATAAAGTAGCCACAACAACTGCAATTCAATGCTCTCGTGGACGCCCTCTTTATAAGATTCATGAGCACATCATTAGAAACAGAATTTACGCAATGTTTGCTGCAAGTAGGTTGCTGCAGGTTTTTAAAATAAACTTTATTTTATTAAATAAATTTAAAAAATGTATACATATTTTTTTACAGGGGAACATGTTACATTAGTTTCACTCGAAACAAATTTGCAGAATCTTGATGGTGTGGAAATTTCAAAAGCGTCCCTATGTAGAGGATTAAAAGCACTGCAGTTTAAATGGCAAAAAGATTCTATATCCAACAGAACATATTTAATAGAACAGCCATATGTCATTGAAAAAAGAGTTCGATTTTTAAGGTCATACATGGATAATTTTACCGCCAGTATTGCTTTAAAACCTGTGTTTTTGGACGAAACGTGGATATACAGGTTTGTAGAAAAGTTGTATTAAAATTATACAAAATGTAAAATATACATATTTTTGTTATAATAGCAAAGGAGCGTTTAGAAATAGTTGGCAAGATGGCTCAATTAAAACTGTCAAGAAGAAAAGTTCAGAAAGGCTCAGATATATTATTTTGCATGCTGGATCAAGAGACGGGTTTGTTTCTAATGCAAGCCTTATTTTTAAATCTGGTTCCAAATCCGGTGATTACCATGACGCCATGAACGCTAAAATTTCGGAAAGTGGTTTTAAGAACAATTGCTCCCAAATTTAGAAGAGCCATCCCTCATAGTGATGGATAACGCATCCTACCACTCCAGGTTATTAGAGAAGATTTCAAACTCAAGTTGGTCTAAGCAACTACTTCTAAGATGGTTACAAGATAGAAATATAGAGTATCCTGATACAGCCATGAAAATAGATTTATGGAATATAGTTAAAAAGTCTTTACCAGAAAAAAATATGTGTAAGCAGTAACTTATATTTTTATTAGAATATATTACTAAAAAAATATGCTTTTTGCTTCTTTAGACTTGACGAACTAGCATTACAATATGGTCACCCAGTACTGAGGCTTCCACCTATCATTGCCAATTTAATCCCATAGAAATGGTGGTCGGAGTGCAAGAGGTACTATGATTCAAGAATATGTTCATCAATCCAATGCGGTTTTTAAGCTTATGGAATGAAGCACTCGAAAAATAATGTTTTTAAATTAACCATATTGTCTTTCCTTTGATGTTTTTTATTTTCCTATAGGTAACCCCTGACAAATGGACCCATTACTGCCGCCATACGAATAATCTTATTCAAGCAGCCTGGAAAGAGATCTATTTGGACTCTTCAGATATTCTTCCTGTATTATAAATGTAAACGACTCAGATTCATCAGAATTTAGTAGCGATGATGAAAGTGTTTCGAATTTTCAGATCATTCATTCTTGATTTTTGTTCATTTGTGTTTCGCTGGGAGTCTTTTTGTAATAAATTCGTTTATTATCTTTTTTCTCCCATAATTATGTGTATTATTTATTGCTTTGTAAATAAGCCAAACGTATGGTTTTGCGGTTGCTTACTGTATTTATGAAAAACACCAAACACATATTAAATTATTATACGATATTTTATGAAATAACGAAAAATTGAGAAAAGGAAATACATTTTTGTATAAACAAGATGTATAAAACCACTTTGAACGCGTTTAATTATTTTGGATATTTTTGGTCTCTCCTAAATGAACTTCATGAGCCTAATTGCACTATTTTATGAATAAACCTGACTTTGTTAAGTCGACTTAAAAGTAAAGCCAAGCTTGACTTTTGTTCGGGTTGCAACTTAGTTAAACTTAGTAAGTGATAATGCTGGCACCACCGCATATTATAAGTTACGGCTATGGTATTTTCTGCTTCTTTAGTGTTCAAAAATACAGTTAAACCTTATATAATACTCCTATAAATAATTTGATTAAAGAAATAAAAAAAAAGAACGTAAACTAACAAATAAAATTACCAAAACAAGAGAAAACATGCGAAAAGGAAACGTTTCGTTATATACGTGCTATATTCCAGGTATTAACTGCAAATTTTTATATTATTTTATTCCAGGTATTTCTTTCTGGTTTCTATAAGGCTTAACACTGTTGGCTTTAAAAAATGAAATCTTTCTAAAAATGTTGTATTCTGATAATTACTTGTTCCATTATGCCGACTAAAACACCCATTTTCTAAAAAATCGGGGATTTCGATGGTCTTTCATCATGAGAAACACAAAAAAATCAACAAAATTGAGACAAGAATAACGTTAAGTGTAGATATTTTTAGGCTGAGATAAAGCGAATCTTGAATCCACCGATAACGCTGGTCTAATCGAATTTTTGATTTAAGCTTAGCTTTACCTTAAGAAAATTAAAAATTTTATTGGTGCAATCGGATCATGATGAATTAAAAATTTTATTAGAAAACAATTCTGAACGTGCTCTAAAGAGCGCTTTGAAACGTACTTGCATCAATATTGCCTAACTTTAATTAAAAATGTGAACAGCATTGAATTTATATGAATTAGCTACGACAACCCTGTTTTCCAAGTCATGACGTCATTGATGACGTAAGTACAAACCTTCGTGAAACGAAGTATACACTTTTAAGTTTAAATCCAAATGTAAGGTCTTGGGAGAGTTAAGAAATAAGTCAAAAATATAAGATATAAACCAAACTTTACATTTAATAAGATATTAGCTGTTTCCAAGTCAACCGTATAACAAGTAAATCTTTTCCTCTATGAATTAACTGCTTAAATCGAAAAATCTGCAATTCAAATACTCGTTAACCCATCATCAGTCGTTAAAATATCACAGGAATCAAAATAATAAAAAAGCCGCGAATCCTCCATTATTTTATTTTGACACTTGACATGGCCATTATGAACGCTCCTCCCGACTAGTGTCGATAGTGGTGGATATTGGGTACAAAGTAATGACGTAATACTGACGTCATAACACCTTCCCCTACGTTACCGCTTCTCGCCAAAATAAACCGGTATGTTAACTGTCCTAACAATTTTCAACGCGGTATGTCGCCAAAATTTGTTTATATTTTTCTCCTGACCACAGACAAGAAACTTACTTGTTGAAACAGTAACGATTTTTTCGCGACATACTGTTTTTAACTACTGGATGATAGCAGTTCTTTCCCCCACCATTTTAACCGTGCTTAAACCGCCTATCCTCGCAAAAACGAAACGGTTTACGTATGTCACGCGTGTGTCAACTTACATACCAATTGTTTAATACACTTTTAAGTTTAAATCCAAATCTAAGGTCTTTGGAGAGTTTAGAAATAAGTCGAAAAGATAAGATATAAACGAAATTTTTCCTTCAATAAGAAATTAGCTGTTTCCAAGTCAACTGTAACAAGTAAATCTTTTTCTCTATGATTTAAATATAATTGCACTAATTCATCCATTTGGAAATTAACTGATAAATCGAAAAATCTGCAATCCAATTAGTCGTTAAACCATAGCAAAAGAACATCACAAGAACGAAAACAATAGAAAAGCCGCAAATCCTCCATTAGTTTGACACTTGACTTAACCATTATGAACGCTCCTCCCGACTAGTGGCGATTGCGGTGGATACTGAGTACAAAGTAATGACGTAATACTGACGTCATAACAACTTCCCCTACGTTACCGCTTCTCGCCAAAATAAATCGGTATGTTAACTGTCCTAACAATTTTCAACGCGAAATGTCGCCAAAATTTGTTTCTTGCGTTTTAAATAAACTAAGGCAATAAAGTTCAATGTCTTATTTTATTTCAATCCGCAACATTAAGGATTTTTTCGCGACATACCGTTTTTAACTACTGGTTGATAGCAGTTCTTTCCCCAGTGCTACACTAGTGCAATATTACGTTCTTTAGTTGGTGCAACCATGAAAAAGCAATCTTCAAACGGCGGTGGTTGCTTTTAAATCTTCCATTTTTACTAAAAACAGCAGAGAAGGGCAGGTAATAACTATTTTAGTATATTATTCTTGATTAGTTGAATAAAAAAACACCTTTGCGAAATTTGCTTTATATCCTCCTTGCTGCAAATAGTAGTGGATTGTCCAAGCGATAACTTATATAATTAATTCAGCATTTTTTTTGTATTATTTTTGGAGCATAGTTTTTAATAAATTTAATGATTTTACAAATCATACCTTATGTTTGAAAGATTTTACTGCGCCATGCAATTAAATAAAGGCATAAATATACAATTGTGTAATTAAAATCTCTATTTGTTTAGCTTACGCGAAAGCGTGAAAAAGTGTTTACTAAAACAAACTCAAAATAACTTAAAAATAGACCGTCCCAATGCATCCATCTGTTCCTTCTGTATTTTTGTCATACATAAAAATCAAAATAAGAAGCTTTTTTTGAAACTTATTTTGTCTGGATGCTTACGCATTAGGCAATAACTACAAGATGTTTTAAAAAGTTGTCGCTATAATTTTTAGTTAGTTTTTTTAGACTTTAAAAATACTGGTCAGCTTCATGAGATTTTAAACTTTTGTACGAAAATATCAAGGATTTTAAAAGATAGTAGTAATATGGTATCTTAATTGGATCTAAGTTTTAATTACGCAAAAATAAGGTATGCCCTGAAAAATGCTTAAAAATGAAAATTTTAAACATTTTCCATAGTTTTGTGGCGGATTCATGTTCTTATATGTTTTCTTTGGGAAAACTCGGCTTAAAATTTTCTAAAAAATGTGACCACTTTGGCCCAGGTCCGGGGGTATAGCGCGCTGTGCCTGCTCAGCCCTATTGACCTTTATGAACTTGCAGATTGCCTGCAACAGAAAAGAAAAACCCCCCAAAACACCCAAAAATCAAAAATACTAGTCTACGTTTCGGTGGCAAATCGGCCACCGTTGTCAAGATGAGAAAAATTTAAACTAAAATTTAAGAAATTTTGCTTTAAAAACTGGAAGCTTTAAGTAATTACAATAATTAAGTATTCTTAATTTTTGTTTTTTTTTTGGGTTTTCTTTTTTGTTGCAGGCGATCTACAAATTCATAGGGGTCAATAGGGCTGAGCAGACTTAGCTCGCTATACCCTGGGTCCTGGACCGAAGCGGACCCATTTTCTACAAAATTTCAAGGCGAGTACCCCCAAAGACAACATATCAAAAAATGACAATTTTGTTTAGCTACTGGTTTAAAACGTTTTTTAAATGATGATTATAAATATTTACTACTTCATTTTATTATTATTACACAACCTGACAGTCGTTTACTTTATAAAACTTCCTAAAACAAAAAAGGGGTAGATTTAATTAATTTTTTTATAGTGCATTTTTAAAGGTGAATTATGTGTTAATTTTTGACTACTTTTATGTAAAATACACTGTTTATCACAAAATGTAAGTAACTTTTCTAGATATTTATAATTAAAAAAAACTAAATAAATTTAATTTTAATCATTTAATTTTAATACAGATTTCCGGAAAAAACGAAAAATGGTGACAGAAACCGACATGTTAATAATTCTTTATGTTTTAAAAAAGCTTTCAACTATTTTTCAGGTAGATCTGCAAGTGTAGAAGGATCAATAAACTATGCGTACCTACATAAGTTTATTGTCTATACTTTAGATTCTGAACTGAATTAGTATCAACTGGCTAGTACCCCAAAACACATTTTCTGCTAAACATTATTTTTGTTGTCACTGGATCGGCAAAATTGTAAAATTGACAACAGCTAACTTCTCGTTAAGGTTTTCTGGTCAATTCGTAAACCTTTGCTCCTCTTTTTAGAAAAAAATATGTTTTTAAAACATTATAACCTATTGATTAATATATGCAGCAATAAAAAAGCAAGGACGCCCATTATCATATCCATCGACGCCTCCATGTATGAAAAAGAAGACAGTTGAAAATCGACCAATTGATGATATTCGTTATGGCCAAATAGGTCATCTACCAATTTCTAATCAAACAAAGGATGAAGCAAGATGCAAAGATGCAAGCTGTCTTAAAAAAATCTAATTTTTTTGCAGCAAATGTAATATTCACCCAGAGCTGTCGCAAATACTTTTAAAAAGTAATTTAATTAAAATTACCAGTTACTCTTATGAGTAGTATTAAATTACGATCACCAATTACTAGCATGTTTGTAAAAAGTAATTTAATTATCAATTAAAACTAAAAGTAATTGAATATTTTAGCTATTACTCTATTTAAAGTACCACATATATTAAATACGATACACTAAACAAATAAAATATTTATACTAATATGCATCATACGCGCAATTCACACTGCTTTCTTGGCAAGTTCAACATTATATAACTCTAAAATAAAAATTTCTTTTTATCCTACTCTAAACATCAAAAGATTTTTTCACAAAAAAAAGTATAAAAACGCCGCCCGTAAGCATCAATCGCGTAAAGCGTAAATTGGCGCGGAGGCGGCGTTCGCCGGATTCAAAGCGGATCGCCGCGTTTTAATATGCTCTTTCTAGCTGGATAAAATTCCGGCAGATTTTCCATAAATTGAATTTTTCCTAGCAATTCAATTACTTATTAGGTAATTGAATAACATTCTAAGTAATTCAATTACTTTTTAAGCAATCGAATTACTTTTGTAAATAATTGAATTACTTGAGATTCGTGAAAATTAATTACCAATTACGATTGCATCATCCTATTAATTGATAATCCAAATACAATAACCTTTTGCGGAAAGTAATTAAATTAAAGTAATACAATTACTAAGAAGTAACTGAATACGATTTTTTCAATTATTTTAATTCAGTTACCGACAGCTCTGTATTCCCCTATACATCATCGTGAACGTAGCTGTTTTGTTAGTTTTTATTCCAAATAAAACATTTTATTTTATTACCTGAAGTTTTTTTATATAAGTTAAGTAAGTCATCATCATCATATTCGTTTAGACCAGGGGTCTCCAAACTACGGCCCGAGGGCCACATCCGGCCCGCGGACAGATTTTGTCCGGCCCGCGGAGAGCTAGTATACTTGAAAACTCCTTTTAGAGAACAAATAATTTTTATAGCAAATTAAATTTAGTTTACTGAAGTATTCTAATTTTATGTTGAAATTATTAATATGACATCTACATTGATATGGTCATGGGCTAACTCCGCTAACTCATAACATTCTTGTAGGCTTATTGTTATTGTTTTTGTGATAAGTTGGATAAAGAAACACAGAATTGTAATGAGTAAAGACATGTATAATATGCAGAAAATTTAACTTCAGTATATAATAACTAACAAATTATTGAAATGAATCCAACTAACATGTTATACATTTTAAATAATCACATAACTTATAACAAACATAATGACATATGAAATACTAATGAGATTTATGTAATTAAGATTTTCCACTGACAATAGTTTGTAGTTGTTGACTAATTTTACTTGTACCAATTATTAAAAGAGATTTAAGATGCTCATCAGTTAATTTCGATCTGTAAACATTTTTGTGTACTTCATTTTGGAGAAGGTTTTCCACAAATAAGTAGTACCAAAAACAGAAAACAGACCACGAGCAAATTTATGCAAATTATCAAATTGTGTCAGTGGAAGACTCTTATAAAATTCCAACAAAGATGAGTTTTGATATTTGTTCTTAATTATATCACTGCATTGTAGATCAATCATTTCCATTTGAAGTTCCGGGGCTAGGGTTTCAATGTCAGTATCAAAAGGATTCTGAAAAATCTTAATTTGATTCGCAATGGCATCAAAGTCCCAGAAACGAGTATCAAAATTTATCTTCAAAGCACTCAAAGTTTCGATTGCAAAATCGATAGGAAAGTCAGTCTCAGTAGTGTGGCTGAATATTTCACATGTTTTAAAATGTGAAAAACATTTACTTCGTAGTTGTGATTGAAACAGTCTCAATTTCTTCCGGAATGATTTGATATTAGTGTATAAATCAGGAACATGCTGGTTTTTCTCCTTGCAATCCCAAATTCAGTTCGTTCACATGTTTTGTCAAATCAACATAGAATGCTAACTTCCACAGCCATGCGTTGTTTTGTAATTCAGTAAGAGGGCGATGCTTTTAATTCAAAAAAAATTTCGATCACTGCTCGAAGTTCAAAAAAAAGCGCTGAAGGACTTTCCCACAACTAAGCCAGCGTACGGCAGTATGATAAGGTAAGTCAGTTTCTCCAATCTCTTCAATAAATTGTCGGAATTGTCGGTGATTCAGCCCAAAAGATCTGATAAAATTAACAGTTGATATGATTGGTTTCAGAACGTCAGACATATCCAAACATTTTCCGCACAAAGACTGTTGATGAATGATACAATGTAAGACTAATGGTTTTGAACCACCGTCATTTTCTACAGCCTTTGACACAAGAGCGACCACTCCTTTATCTTTCCCACTCATGTTTTTGCCTCCATCAGTTGTAATACATTTCAAGTTTTTCCATCGAAGGTTATTTTGATTAATGGCCATTTCAACCCTTTAAAAATATCTGTACCAGTAGTTGTGCCATGAATACTATACATATCAAGAAGTTCTTCGTGCACTTCATAGCTTTTATCTACTCCTCGAATATAAATCAACACCTGAGCAGTATCTGACACATCCGTTGACTCATCCAAGGCCAAAGAAAACCACTCAAAATGTCCATTTTTGTCGAACAGTTGAGAGGATATATTTTCAGCGATGTTTTCTACCCTTCGAGCCACAGTGTTTGCTGACATACTGACAGTTTTTAATAAATTTACCTTTTCAGGGCACATTTCTTCGGCTACTGCAATTATGCATTCTTTGATCATTTCTCCATCGGTGAATGGTTTTCCACGTTTTGCAATTTCAAGAGCCACACAAAGCTGGCACGAGTTGCAGCCTCTTGTTCAGTTTTGAGTTTTGTAAATGAAGATTGCTGCGATTTCAATCCGCGCTGCATAGCTTCAATTTTTCTGTCCGCAAACTTCCTGTATATTTTGAGTAATTTTGAAAATGTTTTGTTTCATAATGACGTTTAATGTTATATTCTTTGAGAACGGCTATGCTTTCATTGCAAATCAAACATAGCGCCTTGTTACTGGACTCAATTACGAAATACTGAATGTTCCACTGATCTTTGAATTTTCTGCATTCACTATCAATTTTTCGCTTCTTTTCCATACTACTAATTCACACACAAAAGCAACAATTCAAATCAAAATACTGTTATAAAGATGTCTTAAACTTAAACACGCACAAACACGTTTTAGGAGGTATGCAATATTTTATTTAACAATAGTGTCATAGGAACTGACTTGTGGTTGCGCCACTAGCCTTTTTATACATATATTCCAATTACTGCCATCTAGAAGGAGTGGAAGACACCAGAACTTTCTCGAACCAACGAGATTATTCTGTACGTGCTATTAGCGCCATCTGTTAGCGATAGAAGGTACTACCTATTTCCCTTGTGTCCACCAGATGTCGTGTCACGTTACTCCTCATGGCTCGTACTCTACGACTAATCTAGAAATTACAGATAATGACAGGAAAATTAATAATATGCAGTGTTGCCGTTTTGCGGACTTTAGTCCGATTTGCAGCCTTTTTTAAACGTTGTGTACTTTTTCGGACTTTTTTTTTTATCAGTGGACTATTTCACTTCTTACCATCGGCAACAATGATAATATGGTTTTGGCCCTCGGAACTTACTGGAGTAATCAATATGGCCCTAAGGCTGGAAAGTTTGGAGACCCCTGGTTTAGACGAACAAAAAATTACTTAAATGTTTACCTTTCTTAAAAAAAACTCGTGACTAAAAGGGTTAATACATGACATTAATATTTATCCTTCTCTTTTTATTGAAGAACCCAGACATACATACCTCTTTAAAAAGTATTTAGCACTGACAATATGGGTTTAAACGGAAAAGTTTCCTTGAAATTCAATCCGTTAAAACAAAAGCTGCTTCTTGTATCGTAAAAGCCACTATAACCTTGGATGTATTAATAAGGGGGGTTCAGATTTTTTAGGGTGTTCGTAAAATGCTCGTAACACAATATGCGCCGCCGCGCCGGAAATAGTCACTTTGTTTTCCTCGCACGTGCACTATGGAGACCGACGAAGCACACCTTGGGCTAAAGCAGAGTTTATTAATCTGGCTAAAGGACAAACGTACGGTATGTAATATAAAAAATAAAGCTAAAGGAAAAGAAATTGGTAATGTGTTTTTTTTTTTAATTTTATTTTTCCAGAAATTATTATTTCAAATAAAATATATATTTTAGCAAGAACGAAAACGTTTTGAAGATGTAGTTGTACTACAAAATAGCTGTCACGGTTAAACATTCTATATTAAAAGTGACTCAACAAAGTAAACTTCTTATTTTTTTTCATGACTTTAAATGTAAAGGGTGTCGCCTTTTGATAGATTTTCGGGGTATTGGGAAATCTACAAGAGTTCAGCAAATCTGATGGCACATTCTCGAGGTCGATTTTTGAAACAACTGCAACGATAAAAAAGATTGCGGCTAACTTGGTTGGTCTCGGAAATACAGGGCGTTTTTTTAAATTTTGACGATTTCAGTACCTACATCTCTGTATCTCGGTTCTTAGTAAAAATTGTAAATAGCAATTCGGTAGCGTACCTAATTATTATTTATCGGTTACGATTTTAAAGGTATAACCCAAAGTTTTCTTTTTTGATAGGACAACCTATATATTTTTCCATTAAATTACCCATTTATTGATACCACATACCTTATATGTATTTAAAAATGGTTATTTGTTAAACTTTAAGGAAAATCTCATAAAATTTAAATTTTGCACACCTTGTATAAAATTAAGTAACTAAATTGCAATAAACTTATCAATTCTTAAGTTAATTACTTTTACAAAAATAATAAACATTATTTTTTAATCGTTAGCCAATTGCTCCTTTTGTATTAATTCTTAATTTCAATTAACTAAATACGCATTTTGTTAAGTAGAATAAAAGTTGGCAAGAAACAAATGATTGCTGAAATATTTTGTATAATATTTAAGCAAGAATTAAGAAATACATACAGCCAGATTTTCGTATGCTTAAATTATAATTAAAAGGAAGTAAAGTTTAAACACTTTGAAATATGTAATGTTATGATGAGAGCGGAAAAAAAGTAAAAATACTTTACGGATATGTTTTGCTAGATATCCAGAAAGTAGGCAACCAACCATATACAGGGTGTCCCAAAAGGTATGGTAAGTTTTTTATTTATTTATTCTAATATATTATATATTTACCATGTAAAATTTAAAGATTGCAGTAATTACTACAAAATATAAAAAACTATATTAATATTTATTAATATTAACGTAATTAATTATATATTTACTACCACAACGTTTGAAAACACCTAAAGACATTTAAACTAAACCACAATCAAAAACTCTGTATTTCCCGTTACTGTTTATTTTTAAAATATATCAGGTGACAAACAAAAATTTGTAACAGTACATTATTAATTAAATAATAAATATTTTTTTAGTGTAAATTTACGCTTTACAGATCTTAACATTTAAAAAACCAAAGCTTAAAAAAATTGGAAAAAATGATTTGATACCCCTAAAGAAGCAAATGATAATAAAACTATATTTGCGCTTAACTTTCTAAGGATATTTTTATTATTATTATTAGTTATTATTACATTTGTCTAAATCTGTAAATCGTATTGTCATTGGCAAAGTTCCCATACTTAGTAGGTCTCAACTACCATAGGTAATATGGTCGGTTTAAATATAAAAGTCACTAAGTAACATTTTGGTTTGGAGAATAACAACGATTTTATACAAAAATTGAAATAAAAAAAAAAGAAAGAGGTTTAGTAGTTATAAAGATAGTTGATGAGTTTTTTTATGATAGAACATACAGCAATCTATTAAGTAGTTAAACTACCTTTTAAAAAGAATTGTACTAAGTGAGTTTTACCTTTCAACCGGTATGTAAATCTAATTATAATGAACGTTCAATTTAATGTTAAGTTAACTGATCCAGTCAAACAAGTTAATTACGTAATGGAGAGTTGTAAGATACCAATTCAAAACATAAACCTCTCACCTCCCAAAATTTTTTAAAAGAGTGCAAAAATGCTGTTTAGCGTTAAATGAAATTAAATACAATATAAATGCCAAATTTTGTAAACAACTTTTACGCTTTTAATGACAAAATATGTAATAAAAATTATTATTCTTTATTTATATCGTTATTGTTTAAAAAAATACAATTTTTTGTTTTATTAAGATTTTTTATGTAAATTGTATAGACACATTAAAAAAGTTAGTTATTGTTAGGACCCTGTTTTTAAATATATTTTTATCAAAAATGGTGTTAAAATATTATTGAATAGTTTAGTTTTTTTTGCAGATCGCATATTATTATTGAATTTTATGATACGAAACTATATTATGTAAATTGGACATAATTTGACCTTGCACTTTACGTTGTTTATCTAATATATTAGGAGCTGTTATGGTTTTAAAAAAAATGGCAATAAAAGTAGCGAAAAATCCGGGAAGAAGAGCAACTAGTCAGGGAGGGGAGCTCTCCCCAGATTAGGCTGAAAAGAGCTACGCTCTTCAATAAAAACTTTTCGGAATATGGATACATTTATAAAAACAACAAAAGTAAGCTGATATTTTGGAATAGGTAGCGAAATTCTAGGATCGCCTAATAAAAAAGAAACATTTCAACCGGTCTAGTTACGACAGCAAAAGACTCTTTATTATTTTATTATGACTAACACGTAAAAATAACCAAAATAGATTTTTTTTTAAATTTTTATTTCAAAGGTAGCAAATAAAAAAATAAATGGGTTTGTAACATAACAATAACACAAGTCTACAAAAAAATTGTATGTGCTGGGTGTCGGACTGATTTTCTGGCTTATTTTTTTCTGCTAAACACGAATCTAAAGTAAAAATTGAGGGAAAAATTGCAAAAAACACTCAAAAAAAACCGACACGGTATATTTACCGGCAGAAACCTGCTACCATGGATTGCTTGAACGACTATATAAACTATAAAAGATACAAAAAATTTCATAAAACAAAAAAGAGAGCGTTTTAAATTGTGTGTAAAAATGTTATGTAAATATTTTTGATTAGATAAACAATTAAGAGATAAAAACGAAAATGTCATTTTAACAAAAAAATTCAGTCAAAAATATGATTTTTTTTAAATTAATTTGATTTTTATATATTTTTTTAATAATAAATCATTTATTTTATTTATCTGAATTCCAAACCACTTAAAATTTGCAGAAAAAATCTAACAATTAAAAAAAAATAATTTTCAATTTTTTTCCGGGGTATACCTTAAAAAAAATCTTGAAAATTCGGTGTTTTGATTATAACTTTAAAAATATTGCATTCAGACAAAAAGGTTATATAACTTAAATTAAAAGTCTTGTTAAAATACATAGTTTATGTCATATTAAGTTTCATGTATATTTTATAGTTTTTAAGATATTGAAGTTTTAAATTTTAAAAAAATCGGTAATATCTGAAATTACGCCTTTTCTTGGTTATTTGCTGTTTGACACACAATTTTGACTTCAGATTCGTGTTCAGCGGAAAAATACTCCAGAAAATCCCAGTCTGACACCCAGCACATACCTACCACTTTTTTTGTGGACCTGTATAATTTATTAAATATATTTAAGTCAACAAAACACTGCCTAATTTATTTATTTATTTGTGTAACATTCATAAAGGTATAATAATTATGCATTAAAAAATCTACACTTCCA
Source organism: Listronotus oregonensis (assembly GCA_019359885.1). Lineage (NCBI taxonomy): Eukaryota > Metazoa > Arthropoda > Insecta > Coleoptera > Curculionidae > Listronotus > Listronotus oregonensis. Next base: position 42,694 of record JAHBCN010000748.1, read on the forward strand.
TTTTATTTTTCATTTCTCTAGACGTAGGGTGCATGGGTGGTTCCTGTAACCTAAGTATTAGTAAACTTGCTATTTACCATATGCATGGCATAAAGCCTGACAGCTGGGCGATATACTTTTAACAGGAGACAGGATGTAAGATTTCGTTTTGTGCAGAGCACGGGCTCAATCTTTACTGCTTTTATCCCTCTTACGGAGGTAAGTTTTGTTTTTTTCAAGGGGCACACGTTTGAAAGACCGTTGCGTTCAATAATTAAAAAGAACCATAAAAAAATAATGCAACGTAAAATTAATTCAATTGTTTATTATTCAAGATGGGGAATAATTTTTTTTTAAATAAACGAATTTAAGTCAACGAGGTTTTTTTTGAGGTTGCTGATTCTAAATCTGAAGCCAAATTTATAATATTCATGATGACGGATCCAATATGGTGGATAAAATAAACAAAAACAACAGATTACATACAAATTTGAAATATGTATGCAAGTTTATAAATTTAAAGTAAGTATTTAAAATTCAAGACGACGGGCCCAACATAATGAACAAAGTTACAATTCGCCAATATCACTTATAAACATAAGTAAAAAAAAAATGAACTTTCAGTTCTTTGAAGAGTGGTTTTTCGATCGTTTATTATGTTTTTAAAATTTATATTTACCTTAATTTGCATATATCAAATTTGACTTCAGTTTGTTGTTTTTTACTTATTTTATCCACCGTATTGGTCCGCCATCATGAATGTTTCAAATTTGACTTAAGATTCGGAATCACCTCAAAAACCACATTTGTTATTTTGGATCTGCCATCTTAAATTTTTCAGAATCTGAGATTTATAATCAGCGACCGAAAAAACCCTCCTATACGAAATTTGGGTAAGATCCGCGTAGATTTGAAAATAGTGATTTCAAGTCCGTTTTTGAGGTTAGAAGAAAAACTACTCGTGCTACCCTAATTCTGGTCGTGAATTTGGATTTATCAGATCTTTTTACATAGAAATGGTTAAGTTGGATGTAAAAGAAAGATTACTACGGAAAACATGTCTTATAATAAGTAGACCCAACTTTTTTTTGTGTGCCAAATTGTGCATTAAGAATTAATTTTAAGACCAGACAACCATTAGACCTGAAATTTGACGCAATTAGATTTTAGTTTGCACGTTGCACGTAATTTTATTAACATTTGTCTAGACTAATAATTTTCCGGTTTTAAAATTGTATTTTAATGTGACATATTTGACATTTGCAGGCATCGTTTGTCGAAACTTTTGGTTTGACAAATAATAATGTTTATGCATGTGTACTGAGTCTTATGCCTTTTTTTATTATTGTTTAGTCAAAGGTGTGGTTTCAGAGTTTCTTTGTCAAAAAAAAAACAAGGTAAAAGAACGAGAAATTGGTCCGTTTTCTTTAAAAGGTGTTTTAATTAACCATTAATATTTGATTAATTTTTAACTTATTTTTTAATTTTCATAATTTTATTTGCCTCGTTGACAACTTAAAGTGATTTTTTTAGAGATATTTTTTTTTATTTGGACTAGTAGCTCACTCGTGACCTGACATTTTTTTGTTTGTACTGTACCTGTATTAGTGCTTGTTTCGATCACGTCTAAAAAGTTTAATTTTTACCTCGAGTACAGTAATGTCGAATACGCCAGCATTTTTTCTACTAAACTAAATTGCTAAACTTTACAATTTCGTCAAGAACATTATTAATACATTCAAACCCTGTTTTAATAATTAAAATAAATAATTTAGAATTTTTCTTAGAGTACACATCAATCCTCTAACTGCATACCAAATTTTATGTTCTTAGGTGCATCCGCATAAAAAGTACTAGAGGAATTTTTCTCAATTAATATCCCCAAAAATAAAGTTTGCTGGACTATATATCTCGTAGCTTTTTTAAGATAAGGTATTTAAATTTTAAGATTGTTTCTATGCTAAACAACATAAAGACCAATCTAAATTTTACATTTTTAGTTTACAAGGAACCTAAGCTATGGAGGCGTCGCGTATTATGCTTATTAACTCTGCTAATGCTTATAAATTCTAAATTAGCGGTCGACCTGTGCTTTTAAATTGGTTTGGGCAGATTGAAAGTTGTCACTAATTATACGCAAATCATCTATTTAGAACGATTTCGGACAGAAGGTAGTAGTAGGTATTGTTTTTAATGAAGATCAGTTTTGGACAGCCTACATAAAATACTTTATACCGAGTTGTTGTTTTTGTCGCACTAGCAACATCTATAAACATTTTTTAGCAACTGCAAGTGTACGTTATCTACCTACTTGTTTTCTTGTCACTAGAAGAAGAGCCTTACAATTAAATCTGGAACGCAGCATGATCTAAACTAGGAAAGCGCACTTTAGTGTGTTTAGAAAAAGGGTTAATTGAAAGGGAATGCTGCTTGGAATTTAAAACAGGCGCTAAAACTGTCTAGTCGATATGGATGTGTGACAAGGCGTAGAATAATTTAGGACGTTAAAATACTTGCTGCCACTTATACTTTACTTAAGAATCCTGTAAAATAAAATAAAAATACTTCATAATTAAGGTAAATCGGAAAAATTGTATTTTTGTAGCAGGGCTGCCGACACATTTATTACGTATATTTTTCCAAATTTTATTATTTAAACAAAAATTAAATTATATATGGTTTATATTGTTGGATATGTATTAAAAAGTCCTTGTCGAGTACTCGCCAAAAATGTCTATCTTTGTATACGCTTTAAGATGGGACCGCTTCGGCAGAGCCCGCTCTAGCCCTTCGCATCTTGGGCAAAAATAAGAATTTCCGCCCCAGAAATTGATTTGGAGGTAAAAGGAAGGTAGGCATTGAATTAAGTTAAAAATTAAATAAGATTTTGAATACAAAATACACACAGTTTAAAAACACTGCTTTTAATTTTTAAAACATTATAGCTACATGCAAATTAACAACTTAAAAATAATTAACAAAAAACTTTTTTCCGAACTTTCAACGCAATTTTTTTTAATTACTTTATTAAGGTCTAATTTCTCGCAATTATTACGTGCTCGATAGATGTTTTAGCTGAGCCATTTAGTCGAGGTTGTGGTGATGTTGAACATAATTTTTTTAAAATTAATTTTAGTTTAGAGAAACTTCTTTCCCCAGTGGCAACACATATTGGTATAGTTAATTATATACTCAATACTAATATTTGGTGCAAGGTTTAAATTTGTAATAAATTTAAGTACTTCCAGAGAACTTTCTTTTTTTCCTTAGAATATTAAACACGACGGGTATCTCATCCGCCAATTCATTTCCATTTAAATTAAATAAATCTCCATTGGTTAAAATATTTTCCAATTCTTTACAAGGATATATTAATTTTTTGCCATATTTTTTTATTTGTAAATGTCATAAAGAAATTTAAAATATGTATTATGGTCACTAAGAAGTTTATAACAAGTATCTAGATAATTAGTGGCTTAATGAATTGTGAAGAAAAAAAATCTACTTGGTATTTTCTTTTAGGTTCTTCGGGCACTTCATCTCTGTGTTTAAAGGGCAAAAAATTATTGGATTATTGCCTTAATTTATTGTATTTAAATTAGCGTACATATTCTTTCCAAACCTTTGGCATTACAAAAGTAAGTACATATGACAATAGTGGATTTTTTTAAAAATTTAACATATATGCTTTTGGATCAAAATAAGAAGTTTTTTTAGTTAGAATTTTTGCGTATTTGGCACAATTCGGTGTAACAAAGACAGCGCCGCAATTTTAAAGCTTTTAATAAATTCATAATAAAGATTTTATTGTTCAAAAGAAAATGGTAATTGTCTAATGGGCAAAAAATTAAAAATTAAATTACTGGCTCTCAAAGGCGCTTTTTTATTTATTTACATGTTAGTTTTTTTTTATTTTTTATCGATATAAATGCCGCCCAAAATTTGGCGCGCCGGACAGATGCCCGGGTTGCCCCCCTCCCTAAAGCGGGCCCTGCGCTTTGCTTTTGATCGCCTGTAACAACATAAAGAATTACTAAAAAAAATTAAAATACTTATTAACGTTTTGGCAGCACCGTTTTCAAGATGAAATTAATATAAAAAAAAGTACTCGCATCTAGAGATACCCAGTGATCACGAGCTTCTTGACAGTGTTGACACATGAAACATACTTTATTATACCTAGACTCGGCGTGCTACTTAAAAAGTAGGCTTTTTCTAAATAATGTATTTAATGTAAAAAAGCAAATCTTGGGTCTTCTCTTATACGTCTCCGCATTTTTACGTATGATAATATAATTGGGAAAAATAAAAAGCCGCGTTGCTAACCAGGACTAACCATGACCGACTAGAGCTTAGGGCTTTTAAATTTATCTAAATTATCCCTACATAGAAGGTATTAACAAAACTTTTATAATTTTTGATATGGTAGAAGTTATATATTTTTTTAAAAGTGTAACTATATATTCCCCGGGTTTTTTCTAATACGCTGTTAAAATTTTGTTTATAACTTCTACAAATAATTTAGACAAATTCAAAAGCCCTAAGTTCTAGTCGGTCATGGTTAGTTCTGGTTAGTAAAGCGGCTTTTTATTTTATCCAATTATATTTCATACGTAAAAATGCGGGGACGTATTAAAAATGACCCTAAATTATTACATTAAAATGTAATTTTTTAGCTGAGTCCCTGCATAATAAAGCGTTTCATGTGTCAACACTGTCAAGAAGCTCGTGATCACGGGGTATCTCTAGACGCTAGTAAAAAAATTAACTGAAAAATTAAATATTATTTATAGTTAAAATTGTCTTATTTTTGATGCAATAATTTTAAAATTCTGAAAGATTTTGGTCAGACTTTATGACGTAATGTCACACCATGTTCCAACTTAAAAGATATAAAGATATGAATTTTTGGCGAGTACCTAACAAGGACTTTTTAATAAATAAAGCATTTAAATAGTTAGAATAATATAAACATATTAATATGGAATTTTGTTTTTCTGCATTTTATTTTGTATTTTTGTCATAATTTGATTGGTCTTGTATCTCTTATAGCCTAAAAAAAATCGAATATCAAGAGTAAAATTTTGATCACAGTAAAATAAGTAAGATACACTAATATTATTTTAATACAGGATCTGTGCCAATTAAAGTTGTTTTTAAAAATGGACAATATTAAATTAATACGTCTAAGTGGTTGCTTTTGTATTGTTTTTATTGACAATTTGTTAATTGGACTTTAATAAGCCATTCCAATTACTCCTACATCCTGCAGTAAACTAGGTCATAATATTAAGATATCTATAATACCAACTTTCAGTGTATAAGAACAAAAAGAGCACATTTAAATTTTTTATTAAAAGTTTAGTCGCCAATGAATTTAATGTAGATTCACTCTCTAACAAGCAATCTCATACTTTTAGATTTATTATTTAAAAGGCATAACAAGTTTTTATAATGTCGTTTACAAAAGACGTATTTATGTGGTGCTTTTAAGAATTACATACAGTTTCTATTTTTTTTATAGAAAAGACATTTCTGAGAAGGAGACAAGTTTACAGATGATCTAAAGAAGTAGATAAACTGGCTCATAAATACCATATCCGCATGTTTTTAATTATAACGGAGGTAGTTGCATGTAGCAGTCTATGTCTAATGGAAATGTCTTATGGTCTTACCACTGCAAAAACGAATTAATTCGAATTCACCTTTATGAAATGTTAATATTATAAACATATTATTTTTAGTTATGGATCAGAACAAACGTAAAAATAATTAAAATAACATCTTCACACTACTTTATATCTTTTACAAAAAGTATAGTATAAGGTACTTTAATTGTAAAGAAACTGGCATCAAATTTCCTTTTTTGAAATTTGATTTTATACTAAAGATAACTTTACTACCGATTTTTTTCTTTTATTACTAGTTTGTCTTGTGGACCAATTGCCATATTTTTCGGTTTTAAATAAACCCCAAATATTAAATTTTTAAAAAAAATATTAAATTCTGATGTGTTTTTGATAGTAAACAATAACAAGGAGTCTTTATCGATATTGATTCATCTAAAATATTTAGACTATATATTTTTTTAATAACCATACGTCTGAGTTTAGTACATTAATCTGTAGATTTTTTTGTTTTTTTAGATTATTGAATTATTTTTCCTAAATTACATCTGTATAAAGGGTAAAATTTTAAAAAAAATTTTAAAATTTTACCGAAAAACGATAAAAATATATGCTACTTAATTTTAAAAAAACACCCCTTTTATATTTTACTAAATTTGTATTTAATAACAAAACGTGCTTAAAATACGATCATTTTAGAAATTTTGCAAACGTATACTAAATCATGATTAAGTTCTATAAATCTTTTTTTTATATATATATATATATATATATATATATATATATATATATATATATATATATATATATATATATATATATATATATATATATATATATATATATATATATATATATATATATATATATATAAAGGAAAAATTCCATAAAGGAAAAAATTTAAGTGGTGAGTATTACCGTTACATTTTTCGCTTTAAAATTTTGACTAAAGTACCTTTGCTTTATTTCAGTATTTTTCAAGCCCCGTTTTGTTTTTTTGGAAACAAAAAAGTTAAAACTAAAAGTTTAATGGGAAAAATTCTTTAAATTCATTAATAGGGTTAACTTTAAAATTTTATGTTTTTGAATAAATCATTAAAATAATTTTTTTTTGGTTTTTATTTTTTTTTTATCGTTTAAAATTTTTAAAAGAATTAGTTAAATTCCCCAAAATTTTTTTATAATTTCAAAAATCCATTTTGTTATTAAGTAAATGATTTTAAAATTAATTAAATATTTATTTTATTAAAAAAAATATAGTAAATTTTTAATTTTTTATTTTATTAAATAATTAATTATTTTAATAAAATTAAATTAATTTATTTTATTAATTTTAAAATATATGTTTTGTCGTAGGTTCTCACGAGTAGAACATGTTATCGTTTTTCGGTAACTCGTGTATTGTTGTCCTAAAAAGGACAGGTTGTCTGTTGACGTTTCGATGAGATTACACTCATCTTCTTCTCGAAATTATCCTAAACGGTTATAAAATTCAGTTCTTACATTATAAAGTTCAAATGCCGATAGTCGATCGCACGCCGCTGAAATTGAAACTTTAATTCTTCAAATTTTTATAACTCCCAAAATTTTTATAAATAAATTTTTTATATGACCCCAAAGAAAGAAGTCGTTTGGCGAAAGATCAGGAGACCTAGCTGGCCAATTTATGGTGTAATTTGGTCCTATAGTGAGTTCATTGAAAACATTTTGAACATATTCCCCTTTCTTCTCGTGAATTGTGTGCAGGACAACCATCCATTTAAAACCAAATGTCTTGATTGCCAGGTGCAACTTCTTCCAATGCCGGGCCCCCCTTGATTTTGTAATAGTTATAAAAAGCTTCTATTCCCAAAAATTTTGATTCAAGAAAAAAAGGGCCAATAATCCGATGTCCAAATATACCCGCCCAAACGTTTACCTTTGAGGGTATTAAATCCAGTATCTGATGTTTTGAACGTTTGGTTCATTGTTTAATTTTAGGTGCATTCGTTTACTATTGGGAAGAAGTCCTATCGTTATTCGCCATTTTATAACTTCACAACAAAAATCTGCCTTTGGATCTTATCGCCTTCCTTAATTCCTGAGTCTTTAAAATTTGTACGGATGATATTTATATTTCTTTAATCTGCGTAGTACATTTTGATCCTTTTTCCCACAACCCTTTCAAGAAGCCCGGTGCAATTCCTTTATTTTTTTTCACATGAAGTAAACATCTAAATCGGCATTATTTTCTTTTAGCTCTTCCATCATACATTAATATTTTGCTCTAAGCAGTTTATTTATTAATAACAGTACCTTTGTCTCAAACTTATGAACGATATTTTGAACTGTTGTCTTACTTGGAAATGTTGTCAGGAAAACGTAGAGAACATGTCGAATACTCTTCGATAACTATTTTCCATGTAATACCATTTAATCATTGTTATTTTCTTCAATACTGTAAACATTTTGAAATCCAGTCTGGGATTCATCACCCGATATATATATATATATATATATATATATATATATATATATATATATATATATATATATATATATATATATATATATATATATATATATATGGTGACAACGAAATCACAAACCCACTCTTTTTTTTTTTTGAATAAAACATATAGTTTTTAAAATTTTTGAGATGGTATATTATATCAAAAGATACTGATTTTGGATATTATAACATGTGTCTTTTACTCCGGTTTAACCGGAAACGACATCAATTTGATTTTTTCGATGAAACACCCTGTATATTTTTCGAATTTGAATTCTACGGATCATTTCAATATAAAATATATTATACCCTATACCTATCTCTGCTTGTTTTTGAGAAAATGGCTATTAAAGATTTCAAACAACCGCACATTATGCATTTTTATGGGAAAACAAATAAATGTTATAAAAATTTATTATTTTTAAATTTTTAATTCTTCCTGAAGACTCTATCTGTGGAGGTCATAATAAACTACTTCCGGCTTTACCGGAAGTATTGCAAAAAATGAACTTTTTATAATGTTACTTAAAATGTTAGTGATAAAAGGGAGACCGGTCTGTGGGTCTTGGTCTTGGTCTTGCAGCAAGCCCAAAGACCACCAAGACTGCCTTTTCGCTGCAAGACCAAGACCAAGAGGGGGTATGCAAGACCAAGACCAAGACCAAGACCAAGACAGAGGTGTGCAAGACTCCCAAGACCAAGACGACCTGCAAGACTTTTTGCACTTCTGCAATTTTTTTTGATATTGTAATATTTTATTGTTATATTTAATATACAGAGGCATTTCATACAGACATGACAAAACTGTGTCAAGAACTGTCAAAACAGGGTTATTTATTAAGTAAGAGTTTCTTAAATAAAATAATAATTAAATCGATCACTTTGTTCTTTTAGTTCTATAGTTCTTTTACAACGATAACGAATAAATTTTAACATATTTCAAAATAATGAGATGGTGACTCAATGGTCCGACAAAGCTTGACATCTCCAAAATCGTTTACACAAAAAAAACTAGGGGGACAAAAGTTATGGAAGTTTAATATTACTTTCAAATTTCTTTTTTTTTTAAATTTGTTTTCAAGTGATGCAACTCCAAATGGATCAAAATCTCCAAAATCCAGAAATACATTATTTTTGTTTCACACTGTAAGAGGTAGCACCATTAGATTGCTTCTTAAAATTAAGATAATGAAAGTAATGGATTAATAAAAAATATATTTGCCATGTGATAAAGGAATAATTTTTTTTATAAATGGATTGTAAAATCACTTCCGGTTTAGACGGAAAAGTCAAACTGAAAATAATATTTAAAACCATCTACGTCGACATTGTTCCTATATAACAACAAGCATAATATACAGGATGGCGATTTTTTTTAAATAGACTTCGCCATAAATTTTTTATTTTAGGGAAAAGCTAAAAAAAATTTGGGGTTTTCTTGAGTGGCAGTGGATTAATAGAAAATTCTGGAATAGAAAATAATTTTACATTTTATGCCCATTTTGTCTACAATTTTTGTATGTTTAGTTTTTCACTTTAATGGACGATTTAGGAAATATCGAGCTTTGTCACACTATTGGCCCCCCTTGTATCTGCAGATTGTTTATAAAGTATTTCTACAAACTTTGTACGACAAATTCTTAACCAATTTAAAGGTAAAAAGTTCATATTAACTGAAAAGTTTTTTAAATAACTTTTTTTTTAATCAAAAACCAATGAATCAGAATTATTTTCACATATATTTCACATCTGGTTGAAATTAAAAGACTTTTTTTTCTGCTCACACAGTAAACAGTTTTGTATTTGTTTTTAATTTTGTCTGCTTCTTCAAAGAAACTTTATATAATTCTTATCCCTAAAATGTTTCTACTGTATATCCAAAATGTATAAAAGAAGGTTGTGTCTTAATTTAACAAAATAGAGCGGTAAAAAGGGGGTGGATTTACCAAAGGCTGAGTAGGCTGAAACCTAGGGCGGCAAACATTATGGGCGGCAAATTTACGATTAATTTTTTAAAAAAATATAATGGTAAATTAATATTTTTTTTTTATAATTCAGCGAATAGATTAAAAAATCCTCAAATTTGTTTGTTTTAAAGAATTGTTAATTAATTTTCTGTATGTTTTACTTTGTTAAATTTGTTTAATATTTTATAAGAATTACTAGTGTAGTTTACATTAAAAAAATATTGACATATTAGGCCCTGGCGCTATAATAAAAACGCCTTCATTAAAAATATGCTTTTTAATCAAATAATTTAAATGTACGTTTAAGATTAAAACTGGTATTTTTTAAAAAATTTTAAAGCAAAATATAGTTCCCATCTTGATTTATATTTAAGTATTATATTTTATTCAAGATTGCTTAGTTTAAATTATTAGTCCCAAAAAAAAGCAAGACAGCAAGACTCTTGCAGCAAGACCAAGACCAAGACCAAGACCGGGTGGTGCAAGACCAAGACCAAGACCAAGCTTCTTTGGCTTGCAAGACGAAGACCAAGACCAGGTTTTTGAAGACCAAGAAAGACCAAGACTAGCCCGGTCTGGTCTTGTTTTGTATCACCAAAAAATGTTAATGAACACTGTATATTTTAAAATTTGGATTTTTACAAGTCATTTCTGGTATAAATGTCCTACATTTTCAAATTTCTTCCCTTTTAGTTTTTGAAAAAGGGCATTGAAATGTTTAAACGACCGCACATTATGCAGTTATAGGGCAAAAAATTTTTTTTCTCAAAACTAAAAAAGATAGGTATATGATATAAATATAGATTTTATAAGGAATAAGCATAAAATAAATTTTAAAAATATAGGGGGTGTTCTTTAAAATTTTTTAAAGAAAAATATTAGAAAAGTATTTTGCAGCACTTCCGGTAATCCCGGGAAGTAGTTTTATTATGACCCACAGAAAAGGGTCTTTAGGAAGAATTAAATTAAATATATAAAAATTTTATAACATTTATTTGTTTTCCCATAAACCGCAAAAATGCGGTTGTTTAGACATCTTTAATCGCCATTTTCTAAAAAAAGGGAGATAGGTATAATATTATAGATTTTATATCAGAAATGATGTAGTTCCCAAATTCCGAAAATATACAGGTGTTCCATTGAAAAATCAAAGTTGATGTCGTTTCCGGTTAAACCGGATATGATAGAGACATTTATACTTTTCAAAATCGACATCGTATGATATAATATGTCATTCTAAAATCTAAACCATACGTTTTCATTCAAGAAAACAAAAGGGGTGGGTAGTATTTTTGTTGTCACCCGGGATATATATATATATATATATATATATATATATATATATATATATATATATATATATATATATATATATATATATATATGTTTTATATATATATATATATATATATATATATATATATATATATATTTTATATATATATATATATATATATATATATATATATATATATATATATATATATATATATATACCATTTAATAAAAAACCCAAAAAAAAATTTTTTATATATTATTAATATGTAAATATTACCACTTCCCAAGGCGGATTTAGGAAAGGGACTGCCCTCCCTCGGAAGCGGTTTTTTTTATTTTGGTATTTTTTTAAATAAGCGCTTATGTTTTTATTTTTCATTGCTAAAGCTTATGTACCCTAGCAGTCCCATCTAGGTTTATAGATTTTTGGTTAAATATTTATTTTGTCTCTCTCTTCTGTCTTTTGTTATAAAAATATTAAAATCAAGTTTTTTTTTCGGAAGAATATAATGTTATACAGGCACCCCACCCCAAACCTTAATCCTGGCTACGCCAATGACCACTTCTACACCTTAATTTGCGTATATACAAACGCATTTTATTTTATAATTTTTTTAATAGCATAATAGGCCGACTTCCTGACTCGTGTTCAAACGACTCTAAAGTTAAAGTGGTCATTGTTTTAATCCTAATCTGCAATAAGATGTTACAGTTCATTACATTCAATGAATGCTTCCTTTTTAAGTTCTCTGCACCGATAAGTCGGCAGGGCTATCAAAGTAAGTAATTCTTTTAAAATTAGGCAATAGTGTTTTAACTACAAAGTGTCTTTATGTTATCTTTAAATAGTGGAAAATTAGTTAAAAGATAAGCGTTTCAGCCAGATTTGTTATTAAGTATTTTACATTGTTACAGGATATTCATTGTTATAATGTAGGAATAGGCTTTTTGCCTTAAATTTATTTTGAAATAAAAACATGTTAAATCTTTCCGTTCTAATTGGACGCCATGCAAATGGTAATTTTGCCAAAACCAAATTTTTCCGATAAAAGATATTTAGCAGGTGGTTCTTTTCCGATAAAAGATACTTAGCAAGTATGTCAACTTGCTGCAGTTTGACGCAATGGTATGTAAGCCTAAATTGAGAATAACGCTGAATTAGTTTATTCATTTTTATGACTATTGTTTCAGGATTAAAAGATTAGAAATTATCACTCCCTGAAAGAATTGCATATTGGGAAGAGTCCAGGAAGTATCAGAGAAACACAACAATTTGATGAGCGTCCATTTAGCCTAATTTTCTACATAAACATGGTATAGAATGTTAAGGGTACACATTTTACTTATTATCGCTGGATTTTACATTACCTAAAAGGTTTTTGCGATAGTCTTATTGTGGTTTATATGTAGGTATATTAGACTGTATCAAACATTTTTTTGTTTTTTTTTCGATTAAATGTATCTCAAAAGTTTCTCTGATATAAAAAGAAAATTTTCTCAAAAATTTAGCTCAATATCTCAAAAATTCAGCTGGCGCATAGGGGGGTCCCCTTTTCCATTTAAAATACATGGGAAAAATTATTTTTCTTATTTTTAAAATAACTATTTAAATTTTTTTTTCAAATTTTGGTTTTAACTGTCTTAAAGAAGATTTAATTCTTTACAAAATCGATTTTTATTTTTCCTAAACTGAATAGAAATAAAGTTACAGAGCATTTTAATGATGGATCAATGGGAATAATTTAGTTTTCAACAAGGATAAATGTTTTATTTTATTTTATTTCGACAATAAACCAAAATAAAACACTGCTTTGACGAGGTTTAATTATGTTTAGTATGTAAATAGTGATATTCTTGTATTTAAAAAGTCAAAATAAAATAGAATAAAAATTGTATCCTTGTTAAAAAGTAAATTATTCCCATTTCTCCATCATTAAAAATTTCTATGCTCTGTAACTTTATTTCTATTCAGTTTAGGAAAAAATATAAGAGATCGATTTTGTAGAGAATTAAATTTCCTCTAAGATAGTTAGAAACGAAATTTGAAAAAAAAATGTTTATAAAGTTATTTTGAAAATAAGAGAAAAAAATTCCCATGTATTTTAAAAGAAAAAGGGGACTCCTTGGGATTTTTTTTATATCGAAGAAACTTAAGAAATTTATTTAATAAAAAAAAAACAAAAAAAAATCTTTTGACACAGTCTAATGTATATGGAATGACATAGCATATTACTTTTTGTACAGTATAGGATCGGTAGTGGATGTTCAGATATAAACAAATGTTTTTAATTTTATATTTAGAAAGTTTTTCTTACCGCTTTAGATACTTGCAGCTACAGAGCACAGTATTTCTTACCTGAAAAAAAAGAGTATTTTATTAAAGAAAAAAATATTTTTAATTTTTAGTAAGAAAGTTTTTGATTTTTTTTCTAAATAGAAACTGTGGCATACAAAAGGTAAATTATTTTATAACTAAACCTTTTTAAGCGCGACAAAAAGACTAAACGAGTAGATAGCACCAGATGCTTACACCTTTAAATTATTTTCGCTTTTAGGTCCGCTCCTGAAAAAAAATATTTTCCGATCTTCCTGTGCGCTTTTTGTCATTTGAAATATCCTCTTTCACATTTTTTTAGGGCAGTTCTAAGGCTCCGGATCCAACAAAACATAATATAACCTATAAGTTTCAATTAGCTTAAGTACGTACTTCTTCATTTAGGCAGGTCCATCATGATTCTACCAGCAACAAGCACGTTTTACACTTGCTATCTAGCCTTTTTGCCATCCAAAGTGACACTAAGCATCCCTTGGGGCTCGCCGAAAAAAACAACTCTATTGGATTGCTAAAAAACCCGTTTAAACTTGCGACAATAAAATTCTTAATAGCGGACAAGTTGGTGGCAGTTTTTACAGTATCAGATTTTGTTAACGTAAATTTTAATTCCCGGATAGTGCCAGGGCCGAATATAATTTAAAATTTTCATAGAAAATTTTTTCTCCCATCGTATGGTCTTAAGATTTGAAAGTAAAAGGCTTTTTTTGACGTAGCGCTTCGTTTCATTTATTAAAACAGTAATAGGGCAAAATATAAAGACGTCAGAAATGTTATCATTTATCATCATTTTATTACACGGCATAAAAATCAGTAACCCTGTAGTTGTGTTACTGGTGGCTGTCAAATATGATATACACATGTTAGTAAAAAGCATTCTGCTTGTAGCATTAATTATTTTATTGTAACAAAGTATTATGTTTTATATGTTTTTACAATTACTGAGGTTTATTTACTTAAAGGATAGACAAAATCCGAAAATTTATAACAATATGTTTTCTGAATGCATCAAACCGTTCTACTACCTTTTATACAGCGATATTTTTTTATAGTAAAAGCTTACTGATTCTGATTAAAACGGTAACAAGCATTCAGTCACGAAAAAAAGTTTCGAATTGTGTATAAAATCTAAATATTTTACGAGATAGAATCACAAAAAATCAAGGTCGATTTAAATAGCAGGAAACAATACAACAGATGAATGAACACTGTTTCCTGTAATATATTCAACCATTTTTATTTCTGTTAGTCCTTTAGAACCTATTGCCTGAAATTTAACATTAAATTTATAAATAGGGTTTTTATATGTTATACTATTAAAATTGTCTTTATAGCTATTTTTAATTTATAAAATTAGTTAGTTTTAAAAATAAATCTTTTTTTGTATTATACAAGCATTCTTTTAAAAAAGCCTAATTAGCGCAAGTAAATAACAAATAAATAATTGTTTCGGTAAAATATAGGATTTAAAAAAAATAAGAAAAGTAGTTGCAATAAGTAATTAATGTCATTTATAATTGGAGCAATTTGGTGACCGAAAAAAATAACTAAGACCATTGCTTATTTTAAAACTTTTAACTAATTCCAGGAAAACCTTTAATTTGTGTACATCTTAAACAGGACTAAACCAGATTATAAATACTTTCTGTTTTACAATATCGGTGTCAAAATATTATGTTATAAAGTTTTTAACAACTTTTTTATTATACTACTCTGTTTTAAAGTAAGCCTAGATACCAACATTACTTGTAAAATTAGGTGATCTTAAAATATTTTAAAAAACTATATTATTTGAAACCAGTGGCAGCTCTAGGATTTTTCAAAATTTTTTATCTTAAAACTGAGACATGGGACTCCAAATAGAGACTGTCAAGGGTAAAATTTTTTTTTTGGAAATTGCGAAAAAAAGTTGATTTTTTGGTATCCCCACAGGAAAAAATTGGACTTTAAGGGCTCCTTTATTTGTTTTTTTTTTACGTGAATTTGATGATTTTATAGGCAAATCCCAAATTTTGCAAAAATGTCTGCATTTTTTTTAAATTGGAGGCATCCAAAATATTTGCATACAAATATTATTGAGTGAAAAAAATTCAACTGGCTCTGGTATTTTAAAAAACCTAGATATTTTTGCGAAATTTGGGATTTGATGATAAAATTTAGTCAAATTACAAAAAAAAATAAATAGAGGATTTACTTTTAAAAGTTCTATTTATTCCTGGGGGCTACCAAAAAAAATATTTTTTTGCAAATTTCAAAATCAAAATTTCCCTTACCAAAGGGTCCACTTAAGGCCAATAGTATCTGGTATATATTTGGTGTGGGTTCCATGTCTCACTTTTTATATAAAAAATGTTTAAAATCCTAGAACCACCACCGTTTAAACCCTCATGGTAACTTAAAAATGAACTATTATTTTGTACCTCAGTCCAAAGTAAAAATTATTTTACAATCAGAGGACAATAATTAAACATTTAGGGTTACTAAAATATTTCGTTAAAAAATAGTATAAAACATGCATCTTTTGGTCAAAAAAGTGCCAAACATTTGTGACCAAACAGGAAATGCTCACTTATTCACATATAAATGGCATAACGCCACTTGTGTCCACTTTTTTTGTACTCTAGAATTTATTATAAAAGGAAATAGGTATATTGGTACTATGCGTGAAATTGCTTAAAGCAAAAAGCCAATAACAAAAGAAGAGGCAAAGAATACCTACATATCCCTTAAAGGTTAAAGAATCGCACTCCGGACATCACTACAGGATACTGTAATGGAGTGTTAAACGATCTTTTAAAGAACAATAACCACATCCGCTGGGAAAAGGATGCCCTTAAGTCATGATGCCTTTTGAAAAAATACAATAATAATATTTAGGATATCTTTAGGAGATATACCATAAAATTATAATAAATTTTTGTTTAAATAAATGTAATAAATTAAAGAGGTTATTAGTAATTTTATTTTTACATACCGTCAACTGGTAATTGTTTTTTTATACGTGATAGGATTTATTTGAAAAAACGGCAATAAACTTAGTAAGAATCAGTCATGTTTTAGATAATTTTATACCAACTGCAGAGTTTTAGCTACAAATAATATTTTTTAATAAAACTCGAATAAAAGTTCCAACTTTAGTTGTATCTAATAACCCACCACTTTATTAAAATTTAATACAAACAAAAAAGATATGTAAAATATAAAATAAGGGTCCTATCCGAAAATGTTGTCCTCTTAAAGTACTGAGATCTAAAATTAGACGGTTAGAAGTTCTGTCCCTCATTTTGTTCTAAATAAATTGCATACTCAACATACCTTGTCTCTTGTTACTTGTCTCTAAAATACATATAATTCAATCACATTATACATTGAGGAATGCATCAAATCAGGTATTTAAATTTTTTTTTTTTTTTATAATAGAAAGACTATGGAAAATCTAAGTTTTCTTCCTCGTCAAAAGAACGGGTTATTGTTAGAAATGAAAAAAAAACCGAATTTTTTAATCCTTTATAGATTTTTGTCGATTTTGACCCGGAAAAAGATTTAGATTAAAATTGCAGAAAATTAAGGCCTGAACGGTTATTAAAGATCTAATAGTTTTGGAGATACAGCCTCTCAAAGTTTAGTCATTTTTTCAATACATACGATTTTTATCAAAATTTTATTATTTCCAGTACCATTTAAGTTACTGAAGGTTTAGTATATTGGGCCCCTCAACCACTTAAGCAGAAATAAAATATTTGTATTTTTATTAACAGGCGTGGATACGTAAGAAAGTCAATGTACTGACAATAAAATTACTTTAATGTCATGTAATTTTCTAAAAATAATCACTATCATAATTATATTAAAAAATATATACATCTCCGATAATTCTGGTTCTGCGTATTGTGTAGTCCTTCATAGAAAGCAACGGTGATACGCTCAGATGCAGCTGCAATATCATCTGTTTTTTTTTAATTTATTTGCAAAGGCTGCGCCAGAAACAAACATTAATCTAGCGAGTTTGCCTACCACCCAGAATTTAATCAGTTTTCACTCGCTGCGCACTTACCACCAGGTACAATAGCCTTTGAATACCACTTAGCTACCTGCATATTTGCTTTTTATTGCTTTGGTAAGAAATTGATTTGTTTCCTTTTTTTCACAAATTCAGAAGTGATAAGGAGCTAACAGGGAGTCTCTTGAGTGGGTGCGTACTTCGCAAGGTCTCAGTCCTAAGATCATGACAAGAAACGTAGCGCCTAAACATATCTTAAAGCTCATCTCCTGCGACTGCAAAAAGGGCTGCATCAGTGTCTGCAGCTGCAGGAAGGCTGGACTTGTGCGCTCCATAGTTTGCATTTACTGCAAAGGAGTTTCGTGTGAGCTTGCATTTATCCTGGATTACTCACCCACAGATGACCTGTCAGACGAAGATGAAGTAAACTAAAAATTGTGGGTGTCGGCATCGGATATGCGTGAAAACTCTTCTTACATGTCAGAAGACGACGTCTTAGACTCCAGTCCATCAAAGAGGATACAATTTTACTGAAATAAACACATCCTCATGTTAGATTATCAAATGAAGTGAAGACACCCACGGTACGTTAGTACTTAGGCATCAGCCCTTGTGGACTGTCAGAGATAAAATTTATATATATATTATATATATATATATATATATATATATATATATATATATATATATATATATATATATATATATATATATATATATATATATATATATATATATATATATATATATATATATATTTTTTAATGTAATAATGTTATTGATCATTCCAAGAAAATAAAAAAACATTAAAGTAACTATCAGTACTTTGATTTTTTACATACCCATGCCTTCACATAAAAATACAAGTATCTTATTTTTGCTCAAGTAGTTGAGGTACCCAGGGCAGTACCCTGAAAGGGTGAAAAAGAGTTTATTAACAATTAAGTAGGTCTTTATAAACTTCAGCTGTACTGAAATTTAAAAAAAAATGCTAAAAATCGTGTAACTTGAGAAATTGACCAAATTTTGAAAAGCTGTGTCTTCGAAACTATCGGATCTACAATACTCATTGAGATCGTAAATTGTTGCAAATTTCTAACTATTTCAAAAATAGTTATAACGGTCTTCAATAAAAAAAAAACAGTTCTTTCGGGTCAAAATCGACAAAAACTGAGGAAAGCTCAAACAATTCGAGGTTTCCTTGATTTTTAAGAATTATCCGGTCAGGAGTTGGAAAACTTGGATTTACCATTGGCTTTCCATCATAAACAACATAACAAAAAATCAAAAATACCTTATTTTATGCAGCGTTCATTTGCTTTTCGTGTTTAATTTGATTGAATAAAAAACTGAACATCTACCTATTACTGTTTTAAACTTTTATTCCAAGTTTGTACTTCTTTGAGAATTGCTCCATAATTTTGATGAGTTAGTAGTGACTGGGTTAGTTAGTAGTAAAAGGAGCGAGGCTCAAATACAAATATTACAGAAAACACTTGACATAACATTCTAATTTTTTTCACAGGTGATTAGAATATTTATGTAAATTTTTATACCAAATCTCTTACCTGTATGGTAAATGATAACGAAGTTGTGATAGGGGGAAAACATACCGAAACTTTTGTATAACATATGCACTCAACTTAGCCTGCTGCACTATCATGCATTTTAAACGTATATTTACTTTTTCCCATTCAACATTAAAAAAATTTTTTTTGCGTTATTCTGTATTTAACATGTATTTTTTTTTGTCACTGACATTATTTCATTACCACCTGACAAATAAACCTAATTTTTATCGTAAATCAAACAAAAGAAAAATAAAAATTACTATAGACAAGATGCCATACCTGTTTCACTGCATTGGTATTTTAATTAATTAAATGTCACTTTAGTAAAAATGTTGTCAAATAATGATTTTTCTTGCACCTTAATTTATAAATCTTAAAAGTCTTATCGACAATATAGATCTATTTATTTACAATAATTTACGGCTAGATTTTCAAAAGAGAATTTTTATCTTGTCGTTCCTGAGTATTTTTTCCGTTGATTGATACTTTCCGTTCTATAAAACCATCATTGTTGGTTTATTATTATTTAATATTTGCAAAATTTACACCTCGTAGGTCAAATACCTTTAATCTTATCATCAATAATAAAATTATTTATATATCTGTTTACTTTTTTATATGAGTATGTTCTTTAATTAAACAGGATACATTTTTGTGACAGAGCTCCCATTTTTAATATATGGGTCATGTTTTATTTGGTAGAAGATAAGAAAGTGTGGAAATTTAATTTATTTTAGTTCTTAACCAAAAAAATAGGTAAAATTGATACTAAAAAATTTCATTTGACTAAAAATATTAATAAAAGTTGATGTTGTAACAAAACTTTTAAGCTCTAGCCATTTAAATATGAGAAAGTATTTGCATATAGTTTTTCAAATCATTAGGAGGCTTTAAAAATGTTAAATAAATAGAAACTTTTATTGGAAATCGGAATATATATATATATATATATATATATATATATATATATATATATATATATATATATATATATATATATATATATATATATATATAATATAAATATAATATAATATATATTTGTTTTTATTTTTTTAATAGTTTATTTCAAAAGTTAGTTTTGGTTAATAAATAATTTTCTTATCGGAACTTTTTGCGGTTTATCTATTAGCGAAATCAAAAATTTGTTAGGACGTTTTGTTTTCGTTAAAATATCATTAACATATTTTTTTTAATAAGGATCTGGATTTTTTATTTAATTTTTTTAAACCCCTTATTATTTCAATTAAAAAATGTTTAACACTTAATATTTATTTAACAAATATCGAATCATGCGTGTTCCTTGTCTAACTCATTGTCACTTATGAAAAATATGTTTATTTAACAGAAAAATATCAAATGTTGAACATCATTGTTATTGGGATTAAAACTGCTTCAAAAAAATGATTTACAATCGAGGGCCGTATTTAAAAAATAAAGTTGATGATGGTTTAGCGCAAACGAAACGTCGTAAGAAATATTTGAACTTTTACACTTGTCTATAACAGTTGAAAAATACAACTTTTTTACCTCTTTGATCCGTTATATCTTAAAAATGGCGACTGTTAAAAAAAAAGTATTAACATATCTTTTATAGATAATTTTATGATCTACAATTTTTGTCTAAGCTATTTTTGTGATAAAACTTACCATTTTACTGAAAAACGCGAAAAACCCGTTTTGTGACATTTAACCTTGAATAATATCTTTCCGAGGTACAGGATCGAAGAGGGCTTTTAAGATTACACATATAATGGTGCTCCGAACAAAATCACAAAAATAGTTTGGACAAAAATTGTAGATCATAAAATTATCTATAAAAAATGTGCCAATACTTTTTTTTCCTAAGAGCCGCCATTTTTAAGATATAACGGATCAAAGAGGTAAAAAAGTTGTATTAATTTTTGTGCGATTTGGAGTTGATAGAAATTTGTACTGGAGGGTCAAAGTTTGCAATTTTTTTAAAATCACAAACTTTGAAACGCTACATTACCCATTATTGCAGGCAAATAATTTTTTTTTGTATTACTCGCTTAAAGAGCATACATTAACGGAAAAAACGAGCTACAGCGAGAGTAGATCGGTTAAAAAATGAATTTGTGGCGGCCATTTGAAAATGGCCATTTTCCAATTTTTTTATTTTTTTAATACGTTCTAAATAAAACTAAAATGGTTTAGGGAAACAAAATATTTTTATACATACTAGAGGATGTAATAAATAAAACTTACTATAAATAAATCAATTCCGGCTAAAAGTTTTGAGAATAAAATTTTCTAAAATAGGCTGAAAATAGTGGATTTTAGGCCTTTAAATAGTCATTCCTCATGACCTATGGCACTTAGAGGACTTAAATTTGGTTTTTGGAAATATCTTAAAACATACTTTAAGATTATATATATATATATATATATATATATATATATATATATATATATATATATATATATATATATATATATATATTTATTAATATAAAATATATATATATATATAATATATCAGATATGTACTCTATAAAACAGTGTGTCCCAAATTGGGGGGGAATGATGGGGATTTTGGGAAAACCCCGATAGATAAAAAATTCGGTTAAATGGGGGTTTTGGACAATTATGTTAGCAAGCTAATCCCTTTCACTACATGGTTTTATCTATTTAGGTTTTTGAGAAATTTTAAAAAAACCCAAAAAAATGCATTTTCGAAAATCGGCCATTTTTTTTTTAAGTAAAATTTTTAAATCTGTAAAAACTTCTTCAAAGCAACTTTTTTGTAGAATATGACCGAGTAGTCAATTTTTTTTTTTCTACGTTTGGGTTTTTTTGAATCATCATCAACTTTTTTTTTTATATGGACCCCATTTGGGTTTTTTTAAACAGCCAAAAAATTTCTTTTTTCGGGGTTTCAACAATGTATAACATGTTATATTTAAAAAGTTTATAACCTCATTTATTTCAAAAAACAAATATTTTCTCGGTTTGGGCCCTTTATTCCGGGGGAACGTCTTTTTTTTTTTTAAACAATAAAATATAAAAATTAAAATAGATAAGCTGAACAGATTTTTTTACAGGAATGGGTTCGCGAACATAGCTATAACGTTAATGCCGTGTTACAAAAAAATTTAAACGGCCCATATAAAAAAAAAAGTTGATGAATCATCAAAATTTATTTTTTAATGGGCCCATTTTGGAAATTTTTTGCAGCCAAATAGTGCCTTTTATTCTTATTTCAACAATGTATAAGATGTTATAGTTTAGGAGTTTATAACCTCATCCGCTTTAAAAAACAAATTTTTTCAGTTGGCCTTTATTCCGGCAAATGTCATCTAGCGTCATTATCAAGTTAGCTCGGGTACATTATTAAAATTTTTTTTCATCTTTGTAAAATGGTTAAATATTTAAAAAAACCTTTTTTTTTTTTAAACGTTATTTCCAAAGCAATAGAAATGTTAAAAAAAGCTGCGCAAACGTATTTCGAAAATTTCCCCCAGAAAAAATCCTAAACTAACATACTTTGAAAACTGGTTACAAATTTGCTTATATTGGAAATTTTTAAAAAACCACGACCTAAGAAGTACGTTGAAGAAAATCGACAACGAGATGTTGCAGTTAACCAACATTTTAAAGAAAATTCAACATCTTCAGCCAGAGATGTTGATAGAGAATTCCACACCCCCAAATCAATCATTCATAGGATAGTTAGAGCTTTTAAAAAAAATATCGTTAATATGTTGAGAAATATGGACAATTTTTTTGAATTTTAAGTCGTTATTTGACATCTTGATTTTAGTGGGAATTTAAAATTTAGCCGTTGGCCAATACATCAGTTTGTAAGGCCATCATCCAAAAAAAAATAGTTTAGCCTTTTTTCTTTTTTTTTGTTTTCACTTGTTTCAATTAATTGGGGTTCTGTTTTTTTTGTTGTCACACGGTTTAACATTATAGCTATGTTCGCAAACCCCCATTTCTGTAAAATATCTGTTCAGCTTATCTATTTTCCAAAATTACTAAAATTTTATTGTTTACAAAAAAAAATGACGTTCGCCGGAATCAAGGCCAACAAAAAAAATTTTTTTTTTTTGTAAATGAGGTTATAAACTCTTAAATTATAACATGTTTTACATTGTTGAAATCAGAATAAAAACCACTATTTGGCTGCAAAAAAACCAAATTTTGGCGTCCAAAAAAAAAAATCAAATTGATGATGATTCTAAAACCCGAAACTATAAAATAAAAAATTGACTACTCGGTCATATTCTAAAAAAAGTTTTTTTAAGGGGTTTTTGGGAAAAATTTTTTCCCTTATAAAAAAAAAGGGGCCCGATTTTCAAAATCATGTTTCGGTTTTTTTTTCAAAATTTCAAAAAAAACCTAAATAAAAAAACCCGGGTAAACGGGTTAGCTTAAAAAATTTGTAAAAAATTTAAAAATTTAAATTTTATTATTATTTAATATTTATTAAATTTTAAATTAAAAATATATATATATATATATTATAATATTTATATATATATATATATTTTAAAAAATTTTTATTAATATTATTAATATATAATAATATATATATAAATATATATTATTATAATATATATATATATATATATATATATATATATATATATATATATATATATATAAAAAAAAAAAAAAAAAAAAAAAAAAAAAAAAAAAAAAAAAAAAAAAAAAAAAAAAAAAAAAAAAAAAAAAAAAAAAAAAAAAAAAAAAAAAAAAAAAAAAAAAAAAAAAAAAAAAAAAAAAAAAAAAAAAAAAAAAAAAAAAAAGTGGTTGATTTGTTCCCCGGGAAAGTCTTAAACGTCATTATAAAATTAGGGGGTATTTTTAAAAAAAATTTTTTAACTTTGTAAAATGAAAAAAATTTAAAGAAAAACTTAATATTTTGCAACGTTATTTTCAGTTATATATCAGTGGGGCCCCCCAAATTTGGGGGGGGAAAGTATGGGGATTTTGGAAACCACGATAAAAGAAAATCGGTTAAAGGGGGGGAAATTTTTGGGCAATTAATTAGAAGCTAACCCCCCTTTTCTACATGGTTTTATCTATTCGGTTTTTTTAAAATTTTTGAAAAACCTGAAACATCATTTTGGGGAAAAGGGGATATTTTTTTTATAAATAAATTTTTTTTAAATCTGAAAAAATTTTTTTAAAGCAACTTTTTTGTAGAATATGACCTAGTAGTCAATTTTTATTTTCTACGTTTGGGTTTTTTTGAATCATCATCAACTTTTTTTTTCATATGGACGCCATTTGGGTTTTTACGCAGCCAAATAGTGTTTTTTTTTCTGATTTCAACAATGTATAACATGTTATAATTTAAAAGTTTATAACCAATTTATTTAAAAAAAAAAATTTTCTCAGGGCCCCCGATTCCGGCGAACGTCATTTTTTTTTGTAAACAAAAAAATTTTGTAATTGGCAAAATAGATAAGCTGAAAAAGATATTTTACAGAAAGGGTTTTTGGGAAAATATTTTAACGTTAATACCGGGGTTTAAAAAAAGTTGGGCCCCTAGAAAAAGAAAGTTGATGAATCTTCATCAACTTTATTTTTTTTATGGGCCCCATATTGGTTTTTTTTGCAGCCAAATAGTGCTTTTTACCCCATTTCAACAATGTATAACATGTTATATTTAAAGTTTAAAAACCTCACCCCCTTAAAAAAAAAATATTTTCTCAGTTCCTTGATTCCGGCGAATGTCATCTAGCGTCATTATCAAGTTAGTGGGGGACGTTTTAAAATTTTTTTTAACTTTGTAAAATAGTTAAATATTTAAAAAAAAAACTTAATATTTTGCAACGTTTTTTTAAAAAAAAATAGAAATGCTAATATAGCTGCGCAAACGTTTTTTCGACAATTTTCCTGAAAGGCAGCACCCCAAACTAACATACTTTCAAAAACTAGTTAAAATTTGGGTTTTAAAATTTAAATTTTTAAAAAAAACCCCGCCCCCCGAAGTACGTTGAAGAAAATCGAAAACGAGATGCTGCAGTTGACTAACCTTTAAAAAAAAATCCAACATCTTCAGCCAGGGATGTTGATAGAAATTCCCCCCATACCTAAATAAAAACCCTTCATGGGGAGTTGGGGCTTTTAAAAAAAAATCGGTAATATGTTGAGAAATATGGACAACATTTTGAATTTTAAGTCGTTATTTTACATCTTCATTTTAGTGGGAATATTAGTTTTGCCATTTTTTTATTGTTTTTTTTTTTCATTTTTCCCAAATTTAAATTGTTTCTTTGTTTTGTTTTAACCCCGGTATTAACGTTATAGCTATGTTCGCGAAACCCATTTCTAATATTTTATTTTTCCCCCAAAAAAAGACGTTCGCCGAAATCAAGGCCAACTGAGAAAATAAAGTTGATGATGATTCTAAAACCCGAAACGTAGAAAAAAAAAAATTGACTACTCGGTCAATTCTACAAAAAAAATTTTTAAAGGGATTTTTACAGATTTGAAAATTTTCACTTATAAAAAAAATATGGCCGATTTTCAAAAAATGCATTTTCAGGTTTTTTCCTTTTCTAAAAAATTGAATGGGTAAAACCATTATAAACGGGTTATATACTAACATAATTGTCCAAAACTTTCCCCATTTAACCGATTTTCTCTTTTATCTGTTTTTTAAGATCCCCATAATTCCCACAATTTGGGACATTAATATATATATATATATATATATATATATATATATATATATATATATATATATATATATATATATATATATATATATATATATATATATATATATATATATATATATATATATATATATATATATATATAAGTACATATCTGATACGGTGTTTCAAAACAAACGGGACATCGTTAAAGGGAGATCCCTGGGCAAAAATAAAACAAAAATTTTATATAAACATTTTTTACTATTATAAATAGGGGGTGCAGTATTGAGCAATTTTATTCTTTATTTTCTATTATTTTGGCCTCCCTCTGAATAATTTATTACAGGCAAATTTGAATTATATATAAATTTACTTTATGCATTTGATTGGGTTTTAATACAAACCCTTAATTGTCTTTATTTTGTAGTCGTTTTTATATTTAACGGAAACGCTTATGAAGATGAGTGTTGAAACACAAAATTATTTTTTTAGCTGTTAAGAAAGGAATTAATATATTATACCTTAATTAATTTAGGTAGTTGGATTAATAATTAAATAGTAAAAGCCAAAATATTAGTAAAATATATATGAATATGTTACTAAATACACTTCTAAGTTTATTAAATTTATTTTAGAAAATTCAAACATATTTTAAGATTGATTTTGGGTACAGTGACTAATTTGAAGATGTCCTGACTATAAAAAATATTTTTATATATTAATCACCTTAAAACATTTAATATTTAATATCATTTAAAATAATTGCCTCCTTTACACCTAAGCTTTTTTCGATGCTATTTGTTATTAAGTAATATCTAAACCCTTATAAATGGTAGGCTGTTACTTTTTATAAGTCTATCACCAACAGGTGCATTTCTTAGTACAATAAATTGTTGAATTCAAGTATGTGAAGGACGAACTAAGGGTCGCAATGTGTAGCCACCACATGCCACTTGACACCATGAGAACATCCGATGGGAACTTTATTCTTCGGCTTCTTCCTTTCCTTTCTAGCATCATTTCTTTTCTATTCGGTACAAGGCTGAGAACATAAGGCAAACAGATATGAAAGAACAATAGGATTTATAATTTGTACAAGAACACAGCATACTTTGGGATTACCGGAGCATTAAAAAACTTTAAAACTGCTTATGTAAGTTTTATGGCAAAATAATAATGATAAATTATGTAATGCAATGGAAAATAAGGTATAATTATTTTATTTTCTGGCAGATTAGGTACTTGTTCTATAAAATAATTTATACCTAGTTTTCATACCTGTAATATTGCGTCTAAAGAAATATATTTCTTTATTTGCATTTGCTGTAAGAATAAATTAAACATGTAGGGTTTAATCACAACTAATAAAAATACTTCGTTTTATTAAGTTTTAAAGAATACCTTAAATTTTGCTCATGATAAGGTGCCCAAACTAAAAAAAAAGTTACTATGATAGCTACAACGAAAATTATTAAAAATAGGAAATTGAACCCGCAATTTTTAAATTAGGTATTAAAATTATTTACCCAATAGACCATTATACGAGGTGCTGCAAATTCATGAATATTGAACGTGTTTCAATGGTTTTTGGCCTGTTAGGCCGGCGTCGATTGTCTGGTTGACTTGACGTTTCGCCAACACGAGCGGTTGGCATCTTCAGAAGTTGCTTCCT
The DNA here is from genome assembly GCA_019359885.1 of Listronotus oregonensis. NCBI lineage: Eukaryota > Metazoa > Arthropoda > Insecta > Coleoptera > Curculionidae > Listronotus > Listronotus oregonensis. The sequence continues at coordinate 70,249 of JAHBCN010000748.1, forward strand.
GGTTGACAGTATGCGAACTACTCGTAGTTCGCATACTTCTTGAGTAGTTCGCATACTGTCAACCAGGACGCAACTTATGAAGATGCCAACTGCTCGTGTTCGCGAAACGTCAAGTGAACCAGACAATCGACGCCAGCCTAACAGCCCAAAAACCATTGAAACATTAGGCAATGGCCGCGAAAGCCTTTCACAGAATATTGAACGTAGTTTGACCAAAGATTCCACATTGCAAAGGAAAAATTAAATTTCAAAGCGCTACAAATAGTAATATGAATTTTTAAAACCTTAACTTATAATTAATAATATGATTTTTTTATGCATATTAAAAATTGTTTAAGACATAATGATAAATATCAAAAAAAAAATCATTAGTTCAAACTTTTCAAAAAGCTAGTTGAGTAAAAAAAAATTAAATATCAAGATAAATATTATGAGAAAATATTATTAATAATTTAGACTTTAAATAATTTAATATTTATTGTAACCTTTTTCAACTTATACCCTGTGAAATAGTAGCATTTTGTAAAACTGATGATTAAAAACAAAATACATACGACCAAGACTAACTATACTTTTATGACTTGCAGGTAGGTACTTTGTATTTTATTGGCTAGTTTTTATTTAAACTAGCCCACCTATTACACACCTGTTACTTTTAGAATTTTTCTATTTATATCTACGTAGGTGTTCTAGGAGACAGGTTATTAATTATACGTTATGTTTAAATTGAAAGACCTGGTTAATGTAACCTATGATTTGATTAATTATATTTATACTTTATTAGTTTTAAAGGCAGCGAAACATATGCTGTTGGTCTGTTTTTAATATTTAACAAATTACAGTTTTTTTTATCTTTTTGATAATGTTACATTTTGGTAAATCTACAAAGTTTTTAGAAAAAATAAACAAAATTGAATTAATATTAACCCGGCATGTGGCACGTAGGGTTTAACAAACCACAACGCCTAAAAAGGTATTGACAACTTTAAAAAAAAATCTTGTGCCCCCTCAGCTCAGTACCTTTTAATTGTACGTTTCTTATTGCAGTTTTACACAAGCAGAATTTGATTTTTGTATTTAAACACGACAGATTCGCTTTAGTAGTAAATTGGGGTTTGTTATACCCTACGTGTCGGTTTGTCTTTTTAATGGTTACGGTTATTTTTTATTGGTATACTACGCAAGGTTAGAGAGATATTTGCAAACTTTTTAATATTTTTTTCTCACAGATAAAATAAAAGAAACAAAATGTGTGAATGGCTAAAACAACAGAATCGTCTTTTAAAGTAGTTGAAAGAGGCTGATAATGTACCTAGAATGAAACATTTATTGATGGGGTAGTCTCAGAAAAAAAAAGACAAAACCGACCTTCTTAGAGTTAATACTAAGCAAGAACAAGAAGCAGAGAAAAGGAGAGCACAAAAAGAAGAGTACGAAGATATGGAAGATGAGTAAGTCGAAAATAAAGATAATTTTTATTTGAGACAAAATGGCTTAAAAGGGTCAAAAAAACACCAAATAAAAACATTAGAACCCAGGGGCGTAGCAACCGCTACATCAGGTACACCATAATGTAGGGTCCTCCAGCTAGGGGAGGGCACCGGGCCCCAGGGTTTTTGAAAAATGTGTTACTATTACTAGGTACTAATAACTTTTCGTTACACCTAAGTTTTTTTTTCTTGGACCCTATTTTTAGTATAACATTAAAAATTTCTGTCCCACGAGGTAGTCGTCAAGAAATGATTCCATTTTCGCAATTAGTAAACTATGTAACAATTATGAAATCATTGTACGAAATAAACTTGAGCTCAGTAAAAAAACAAGAGCGGAAAGAAAGTCAAAATATTATTCAGATATTTGAATGTTTTGATTTCATTTATTTGGTTAATATATTTACGGATATTTAAATTCCTAAATCCAATTTCGAAGGTTTTACAAAATTCCAGCACAGATCTGCAACAGGCTACCGCATTATTAAAAAACGCTTATGAAAATTTTGTTTTCTTGCGGTCTTCTTTTCAAACTTTACAAAAAAAAAACAAAGAATTGACTTTTTAAATCCTGAAAATTTAATTAAGAAATCTGATAATGTTATAGTTTTCAAAGCTACGAAATTAGTTAAGAAATATAGCATTGATTTAAGCAGTGACCTATATAATTAACTAATCGCTTTTAAACTATGCCCTAAATTAGAAATTGAGAAAATTTTCACAATAAAAATCTTGCTGACCTGATAATAATTAAATATTATAGTATGTCTTCAAGTTTCTCAGAAATATAACTGCTTGTATCTTGTTTTTAACTTTACCTGTTACCGTAGCAACGGTCAAATGGACTTTTTTCAAGTGGAAAATAAGAACTTAATAAATTTGGCTTTTATAGCAATTGAGAAAGATCAGATTAACATATTTAAGTCCTCCGAAAACTAAAAAAAGTTAATACAGTAATAACAAATATTTATTTTATTTTTAAGGTTATTCGTTTGGAAAGCAATCGAGCATAAAAATTAGGTATGTCCCGGAATTCCGCATAACTCAATTTACTTAGGAGCCCACCTCGACGGTACTGGTGTAGGGCCTACTCGCACCTTGCTACGCCACTGTTAGAACCTAAAGTAATAACATAATAACTAATTTACCTAATATTCAAAGAATTACAAAGGTAATTAATAAAACAACAACAAATGCAAATAGAGCAAAATCCGAAATTCACACGCGAATTACACACTAGCATTTGCACAATTCGTGGCGAAATTTCGAAACTCAAACCTAAAAGACTTAGATCAAATCAACAAGAAAAAAGTAGATTATGTCTCAGAGCTTCTAACCGAAAGACTAGAAACGTGTATGAATCCTGGAATGCTTTTATACATATGTCTGGAGCATTCACTTTTTTACTGCAAAGCATGTGCAGAATGAATCGAAGTTTAATATGCCATAACTTCTCTAATTTTTAACAAAATTTGTGTTTTTATAAATTTTAAAATAGAACTTTTATTTTAAATAACCATATATTTAAAAAAATATTAGCATACCTCACTTGTCGAAACACGTAAAAAAATAATCTATCACATGTCGGGTTAATATGAGCATATAGCTTTTACACGTCTAATAAAAATATTTCTAAAATTTTGACTTAACTTAATTAAAAATTAAAACAATATAGAGTTCCTCGTAAACATAATTAAATTTGTAAAATGTAAAATCTTTAAATCTTTACATCAGATCTTTTTTAATTTTTACAAGTTCACAATTGATTTTTTTATTTGTTAAATTAATTTGTGTATACACTGAATTAGAAAATGGCAAGAACATAAAAAAGTTTTATCTTGTGTAACACCCATTTGCATTTTAAATAATTCCACACTTAATATAATGATAAAATACCATGATTTTCCTTTAATTATAATACATAAAAACCTAATAAGGAAAATAGCAGGACTTAATAAAATATTTATAACTGCTTTTTGTATTTCATTGTTTACTTAAGATTTAATTATATTTAATAATCTCTATAATGCCACTTTTTAACAATAATGGATCATGCCGAAGTATTCAAACGTCATATATGGATATCTTATGCTCATATATATTGCAAAATAATATGGCATTACATTTTATTTATAAGAAAAAAAGTTATATGATTGCAGCTTTGAGTATAGTATCTAAATAAATAGGGTTACTTAATCCTTCACTTAACTGTCTGGTAAAACCCAGTAATTATCAATGGTTAAATTTTATCATAAAAGGTACTTAGCCAAAGGAACAAATTGCTGTGAATCATTTCACACCTAATTTGTCGGTCATTTTTATAAATTCACTCCTTAGTTTTTGTATTTTTAAATATTTACAATAAATATATTTTATGGTTTATTCTTCTTTTTCGTTATATAATAAATCCACCGATATTTAATATAGGTACCACAGGTCCACAAAAAAAAGTGGTGTGTGCTGGGTGTCGGACTAAGATTTTCTTGCGTATTTTTTCCGCTGAACACGAATCTAAAGTCAAAATTGGGGGTCAAACAGCTAAAAAATCGAGAAACATCCAAAAAATCGACACAGTACATTTACCGGCAGAAACCTGCTACTACGGAATATTTGGACTAAGACTATATAAACCATAAGAGATACAAACAATTTCATGGAACAAAAAATGAAGCTTTTTAAATTGTCTATATAAAAAGTTATATAAATATTTTAATAAGATAAATAATGAAGGAGATATAAACGAAAATTTAATTTTCACAAAAAATTTCAGTCCAAAATAGGAATCTTTTTTTTTATTAATGTGATTTTTGTTTTTTTTTATAATAAATCATTTATTTTATATATTTAAATTTCAAATTACCTAAAATTTGCAGAAGGTCCAAAAATAATAAAAAAAATCAAATTTTTTCTAGAGGTATACCTTGAAAAAATCCTGAAAATTCGGTTTTTTGATTATAACTTGAAAAATATTGCATTAGACCAAAAGGTTATTAAATTAAAGGTATTGTTGAAATACATAGTTTTTGTCAGATAAAGTTTCGTGTATCTTTTATAGTTTTTAAGATAATGATGTTTTAAATTTAAAAAAAAATATTAATACCTGAAATTAGGCCTTTTCTTCATTTTTTGCTGTTTAACCCCAAATTTTGACTTCAGTTCATGTTCAGGAAAAAATCCTAGTCCGACACCCAGCACATACAACTTTTTTTGTGGGCCTGTGTAATTAATTAGTATAAGAACCTTCTGGTGTGCAATTCATGTATTATAGAATTGTAAGGTTTTGAGTACAGTGCACACAATTTATATTAAAAAGGTCAGGTAGTAGTTATATAGTGCGCAATTTGAGGCCCCTCTAAGAAAGTACGAGGTGTGGCAATTAGGTTTCTGGAATTTGTTAATACAAAACAAGCAAATTAAATTTCTGCAAAATTTTATTATTAACACAATAGTATCCCCCTAACTTTAAACAACGACTCAACATTTCTTCTACGATTGGAAGCACCTTTAGTAATTCCCCAAAGTAAACCCGTTCTGCACCACGGTTACAGCTTCTTTAACCTCCTGTATGCCGCTATAATGAGTTTCCTAGAGGTTCGACTTTATCTTGGGAAATAAAAAAAATTGCTAGGTGCAATATCAAGGCTATAGGGTGGGTAAGGTACGTTGGAATGACTTTCACCAAAAAGTCTTGCACAATAAAGCCGTATTGTAATGCAAGATCCAGCTGTTCTCAGCGACATGGAAAACAAGTGTCCGCAACCGCTCCAGGACGCCACCATACAATAGGTCCAATCACTGTCTGGCAGGCGGAAACATATTCACAATGAATAATGCCGTGGATATCGAAAAAATAAACGATTAATATTGTCTTCAGACGCGACTTGCACATCCTTGCTTTCGTTGGCCGCTCCCCACCCTGTTTCACCCACTGCTGACTTCGTCTATGGGTCTTGGGGTCATACTCAAATATCCAGGTCTCATCTCCAGTGCACTAAAACTAAAAGGGAGATCCCCCTCTTTAGGCAGATATTGACGAATGACACTGTCGCCAGGCTCCAAGCTATGGTATAGCCTAAGTCCCAGAACTTAATTGCCACACGTATATTTGTACACAATTGTATATTTATTCGAAAGTTATAATACCTGTAAATGTTATATTCTATTAGTATTATTACCACAAAAGAGATAATATTGTTGAAAAATACTGTCTTTGCATTCTAATACTAAATACCTCCGTATCTTAAAACAGCAAGGTTTAGAGCGTTTTTCATTGGAAATAAATACATTCAATGCACATTCATATTACCAGTAGCCCGCCATAAGCCGGATTGGGTAGACGCCCCTAAAAATATTGGAAGATCCGAGATTTACTGGGCGGTCTCGAATGGCGCACCGTGTGTCTGCTTGAGCTTTTTAACATGATTTGAGCACTGTACTCAAAACCATCCAAATGCGCAATACATGAATTGCGGACTAGAGGCTTTTAAACTAATTACAAAAATCAAAAATTGGTGATGTTTTAGTTTGTAAAAGAAAACAAAAAAACAACAAATTTTATTTTATTATAAACGTTTATAAATACAAATTGTTCATAAAAATTATCATTAAATTAGGCGTGGAATGATTTACAGCAGTTTATTGTCCTGCTTAGTTCTGGTTAGGTAAATGACCATTCCCCCCAACGTAACACATCTATCCTGTACGATAAGACATTAACCATTGATATTTTCTGGGTTTTACCAAACAGTTAAGTTAAGAGTTTACCCTAATTACTTAGCTACTATCCTTAAAATTATTATATTTAAATAAAAAATATTCAGGTAATAAAACAAACCCTTATTAGGGCACAAGAAAGTGCGTAGTTCTTACACGTCCAATCTACTATTTCATTAAAGTTCTTTAGCATAATATTTTTAATTTTATTTTAAAAAAGGAGCCAGAAAAAATGTGTAATGTAATTTAAATTCCAATGTCAACCTTATTTTTAATTTGTTTAAAAATATGTTAGAAACGCCAAACGTGTTTAGGTTTAACTACTGTCTTAATTTGGTCGTTAATAAAACATTTTAAACTCTTCTATTCGGCTTTATTGGTTAATTAGGAAACTAAAAGTATATTTATTTACTTTACTCTTTGTGAGACGTGGTAATTAAGTTTTATTAGTTGCCATTATTATAGGTATACAAATGTTTAAGGAATTTCATTATCGTATAATACAAGGCGAATTACAATAAATGCATATGTTAGCGTCAAACACTGAAATCTGTCATTTCCTGAAATGACTAGTCAGTACATGTATTGCCGGCAAACAAAAACCTTATTTGCAGGCACGTAGCCAGTGGGGGGGGCTCTAGGGGCTGAAGGCCCCCCTCCGAAATCCGTATAAATTTTGTTAACATTAATCCAAACGTATCTAACAGAGAGAAAATTTATTAAAAACTTGCCATATTATTTTTATTCATAAAAAAATAAATATTTAAGAAGACAGTGAAAAAAGACATGACAGTGTCTTAACATTCGTCGAACTCTTCAACTCGGTTTGCATAAGTTTGGAAAGATTTCTAACACGACGCGGAACATTTCTTCAAAAGCCTCAGCTTTATTCGCAGCCATAGAGAAGAGTGAATTTATCGTCAGTTTTATCGTTTGTGAGAAACTTTTCAGTCTTACTTTGCCGTTGTCTTTGCTTCTTCAAGAAAAGTCTCTTGATCTGGTATCGGCCTTGCAACATGCGAAAGAGGTTCTAAGCACTCTAAGAAATCATCGAAAAGTTGCAGACAAAATCTTCAAACGAAATTTTCAACTCGGCATCGAGACTTTCAGAAGAACTGTTCGAAACTGACTTGAAGGTTACACGACTTACAACAAAGCAGACGAAGCGCGCCAATCCACAAATTACTTCGGCTGAAAACTATTACAAGGTGGCCGCCTTCATCCCTTGCCTTGATAGTTTGATTCAAAATTTACCACACAGATTTATTTCAAATGAAGATATTCTTCCTAATTTCCAGGTGCTTCTTCCAGGCTTTCTTTCTATTTATAAAACAAATAAGTTGGAGAATTTAGCACCGTACTTCGATGACAGAATGTGACACTCTGCAGTAAAAGCTGAGTATGAACTATGGTGTGAAAAAGCTTCCACCATAGATGCTAACCTGGATGTGCTGAAAGTGTTAGAGCACTGCGATCCAGTCTATTTTAGTTCAATTAGGTACCTACTCACCGTCTTAGCTACTTTACCTGTGACAACAGCTAGTGTAGAGAGATCATTCTCTACAATGAAAAGAGTAAAAACTTTACCACGTAGTGTGATGAGCGACAACAGACTGAGTGCACTGGCTATAATTTCAGGTCACTGGGATATCACCGTGGAGTCAGACAAAGTGATTGACATTATGGCTGAAAAAAGATCAGAAGATTGCCTTTGTAGTTGCTGCGGCCTTTTAAAACTTAGATTATTGGTAGGTTTTTACATTTTAAAACTTAGATTATTGGTACATAAAATACTAAATTATAAATTTTGTTGGTTTGAAACATCTGTCATCATAAGAGCTCCTTCTCCATTAAAGTTCTGGATACAAATCTGATAAACGAAAATTAGTGAATCCCTCTCCACCATTTCATGAAATCTCAAAGCTCCCCCCGAGAAAAAATCCTGGCTACGGGCCTGCCTATTTGACTAACAATAAAAAACTTGAAAGTAGGCTATTATGCTGCTTTTCGGTAAAACATCAGTTAACTAGTCACTTCATGAAATGACGGATTTTAGACACATACATTCTATTATTAAAAACAGAACTAATAAAAGAGATAGTAAAGATTTCGCTTATACCGTGTAAAGGAAGTAAAATATCTCCGTTATTAATAAAAATGGGATAGAAAAAAACAAAAAACAGCACTTCTAAGATAATCGAAGTTATATTTGTTTAAAATTTAATTATAACTGGTGCATGTTTTTGATTATGTTTATATTGTTTTTAAAATATATTGTCCTGAAAAGTGACATTTTTAAGCATATTATAGGCAGTAAATGAAAAAAAAATAAATTCCAAGCAAAAAGGTTTTCAAATTTCTACTTACAATAAATATAATTTAAAAAATTAATATTTTTAGTTATTTTGCCTTAAATTAAAAAAAATCCATAAGAAAGTAGATAGGATAGGATCGCTTGGTTATTAGTAAAACCATTTGCATATAGAACTAACTTTTTTAGATGTTTGAATACTTTTTTTATATTTATTTATTATATCAAACATAATACTACTACGGATAAGATAAACCATTCAATGCTATATTTTTGATACCCCTAATGGACTTTGGCTAACGCGAGCCGATGTCCATCGAGAGATTTTCGCGCTATGCATTTCAACCTTTTGAAAAAATTAAACAGTGTTGGGCGGCCCCCTTTTTTTGGCGTGATGAAATGCGACAAAAAAAACAAACCCCCCGTTTAGCCGCCCGCCGTTACTTCGACCGAATAAGGTACAAGCGACAGACATTGGCAACGTCGCACATGGTTTCGCCCGTTTCGCTGGGGGGGGGGTTACCGACTTAATTTTATTCGCATTTACGGAAGCATTAATATCTCCGAACTGATTCAGAGCGCCCCATTTAAATGAACCATCTATCCGTAGTAGTATTATCTTTGATTATATAAATGCTTTTAACAATTTTCTACTACAATAGGAAATATTTTAAAGACATATTGAGACCCTTCCGTAATTAGTAAATATACTTCAAAACCTCTTACTGTCTAGGCCACTTTGCTAAGCCTATACAAATCTCAAATATAAATTGTTTTTTACTTAGGAGACCTTCGGTCGACCTTACAAGGCAACCCAATTCCACGGGAAAAGACCACGGAGTTCTCACGCAGGTGACGTTTGTTTTTTCTTAATAATTCTCATAATCTTATGTTAATCATGGCGTTATTATTGTTTAAACTAACTTACTGTTACGCAGCAAATACATACTTAGCTTTTTATTTTCAAATTACACTTTGTATTCAGCGGCGTAGTAATAAGTAGGCTTTCCGAATAATACAAAAAGATTCAAACAAAATTTTAAATAGAAAGCCAAAGGCATATCGGGTAAAATTTGTTTAATATATATATATATATATATATATATATATATATATATATATATATATATATATATATATATATATATATATATATATATATATATATATATATATATATATATATATATATATATATATATATAAAAACAGGGTAAGTCTGTGAAGTGGGCCCCCCTTTTTTATTTTTAAATATTAAATTGGAAAAAAAAATGTTTAATAAAAAATAATATGGTTTTTACTGCTCTATTTTTTTAAGAACAACGTTATGTATACAGGGTGTATCACAAAGACCGTACAAGGACAAAGTTAATTTTTTAAATGACTCTCTATATTTTTTTTAAAATTTTTGATATCTACATAAAATTTAGATATTTTTTATCTAACATATCATACCCCCATATTAATTTTTTACGAGATATTCTCATTTAAATACAAAATTAAAAATGAAAAAATCCGCTCATCCAATGTTGTTTTACGTTTCTATGGTTTTAGAAAAAGTGACAAAACACTCATAGTAATAATTAATAGGTAATTAGATATCACATGATGAGTAGAAATAGGTAAAACCATAAACAAAAAAAAAAACGATTAAAACAATTTTTTTTCAGATTAATAAAACTGTCAATATGACATTTTTATTAATCTCTAAAACATATATGGTTACTATCAACTCTCAAAAAACCCTGAAACCATAGAAACGTTAAACAACTTAAAAAAAAATTTGCGGTTTTTCCCCCCTAAATTTGTATTTAAATGCGAATATCTCGAAACAGTTGAACATACGGATATGATATGCTGAATAAAAAATATCTAAATTTTTATGCAGAAAACAAAAATTTAACAAAAAATATGGGGAGTCATTTAAAAAAATGAACTTTGTTCTTGTACGGACTTTTTTACACCCTGTATACATAACGTTGTTTAAAAATAGAGCGAAAAAAACCAAAAAAATTTTTTTATTAAACATTTTTTCCCAATTTCAATATTTAAAGCAATAAACGGGGGTCCCCTTCATGGGCACCCTATATATATATATATATATATATATATATATATATATATATATATATATATATATATATATATATATATATATATATATATATATATATATATATATATATATATATATATATATATATATATATATATATATATATATATATATATATATATATATATATATATTAGGGGCCCCCCAATATAAAAACTTGGGGAACTAACAGAAAACCTAAAAATATTTTTACAAGTTCCCACAAACTTTTTTTTCCATGACCCCCCTATGGAGATACAGGTGATAACGGATGCCCCTGGAATTCGTTTTTGTTTAAACCCCTTTTTTTAAAAGCTAGGCGTAATTTAATATTTTTTTTTTTTAAATGATGGTTTCTAAATAAGGCTTCTTAAAATAAACCCAATAAATCATATTTGGCTTATTTAGTTTGCCAGGGACGGACTAGCTCTGACACAATAATAGCAATTTTTTTAACACCCTGTATGATAAAGGCTCAACAATATTATTTTTGTATAGCTTTAACCTTAAACTTAAAAAAAGGTATTCTTGATTGACATTGATAAAATCAACTGTTTACGAGAAAAAAAATATAGTTGCTAATTTTTTTTTACATTATACAGGGTGTTTTCTAATTGTACGTCAATATTTAGGAAAACAATTCTTGGGTCCATTTTAAGAAGAAAACTTTATATGAACGTATGTCCTAAACGTCTTAACTTTTGAGATACAGGGTGATAAAATTTTCAAAAATAAATTATTTATTATTAATATCTGTTATACCACTTTAGATAGTTTAATGTTTAATTTTGCATACATGTACTATGTATTAAGAAGCAGTTTTTAGTTTACCGCATTTTACATATACATAGTATATGTATGCCAAATTTGATTAAAATATCTAAAGTGGTTATAACAGATATTAATAATTTAATTTTTTTTGAAAATTTTACCCCTTATCTCAAAAGTTAAACGTTTAGGAAACTTTAATTCAAATAAAGTTTTTTTCATAAAATAGACAAAAAATTGTTTCCCTAAATATTGACGTAAAATTAGAAAACACCCTGTATAATGTAAAAAAAATTTAACTAATATTTTATTTCTTTAAACAGTTAATTTTATCGATGTCAATCAAAATACCTTTTTTAGTTTAAGGTTAAAACTCTCCAAAAATAATATTGTTGAGCCTTTATCTACAGGATTTAAAAATTGCTATTATTTGTCGATTCCTTGGGAAAACTAAATAAGCCAAATTGTTTATTGGGTTCATTTTAAGAAGACTTTTTCTAGTAACCTATATTAAAAAAAACATTAAATTACCCCCGGGATTAAAAGTTTTTTAAAACAAAAACGATTTCAGAAGGCATCCGTTAGGCACCTGTAATCTTCGTAAGGGGGTGCCCTAGGAAAATGTTTTGGGAACTTGTCTTTTTTTAGGTTTTCTATTGATTCCGAGAAATTGCCCACATATTCTGGGACACCTATATATATATATATATATATATATATATATATATATATATATATATATATATATATATATATATATATATATATATATATATATATATATATATATATATTTCGTTTTTAGGGTTAATTTTTTACATAACCATAAGTCATATTTTATGAAATTTAAAAAAAAAAACCAGTTAGGTTTTAAGCATATATTTAATACAATAAAATGAGTCGGTCGGTTCTTTTTAAAATGCTGGTAATTTGTCTGAAAAATAAATAGAATCTATTTTAAATATGTTGCACCTACACCCTGTAATTAAAGATCAATACCACTTTTTTTAAAAGTCTTATGTTTATATATTTTAACTATATCATTTATTAGGTTTTAAAAGAATAAAATATTTTTCTAGCCATAAGTGTTTTTGTGATTATCGGGATCAGATAAAATACATCGAATAGTAGACATGTAAGCGTAGTTTATTTTATTATAATTTATTTTGTTCTTACACATTAACAAACCTCTGTTATAGGAATGCAGCAATTCATGCTGGTAGACGTGGTCACTAACGTTTCTTTACTAAACGACTTTTAGCACAGTTTATAGAGATTGTGTTGGTAATTAAAATTTAATGGCAAACCAGCACTACCATTTTTTAAAAAAAGGTGCATAGAAGCCAAAAAACCTAAATCCGAAGTGAAGCGCAAGAAAGTGACAGATTTGACAGATCAAGTAATCACATAAATTAATTATAGGTGCTATTAGACACCATTTCTTAAGACAGCAGACTACCAAGGTTAAATATATATTTTTTTAAACAATTTAATAAACTAGCCCTTGTATTACACTCGACGCCACTAATAGTCGAGAAGAGAATATGAGCGATTAAACGCGGAATGCAAATCTGAGAAAGGCGTTTTGAGGATTTTTTCTGCCAATTGATATTTACAAAAACGAAATGAAAAAAGACCATTTCGATTTTTGATGATAACTCAAAAACCATACGAGATAGAGGAACCTTTTTGGTTGCGCGCTCGGAGTCAAAACCAAGTACGTCACACTAATATAAGGGTATTAAATATTAATTGAATTTTAAAAAAATATATGGTATATTTAAAACACTTCAAAGAACTTATTCCTGTTGAAAATTTAACTTAAAGTTAATTATTCGACAAGTAAGACAATTATTAATTAACAAAATTGTTTTGAACTTTCGTCTTCATTGTACATTAAAAAAATGTTTAAAAAATTGTCGTATACATTTTTCGCGTTGTGGAGCTCTTCCTATATACATACCTAACAAGATCACGCCATAAAAGTTTTAAACATTTTAATGTTTTGTTTATAATAACTTTATAACTTTGACAATATTACTCCGATTTTTCATTTTTTGTCAAAGACAATTATTTAAGCATTTTTTTAATGTACAGTGAGGACCAAAGTTCGAAACAATTTTGTTTATTGACAATTGTCTAACTTGTTAAAAAACTAACCTTAAGTTAAATTTTCAACGGGAATAAATTCTTTGAAGTGTTAAATACACCATAGATTTTTGAATTTTTTTAATTAATATATAATACCTTAAAACGAATATATTTAGTGTGACGTACTCGGTTTTGACGCCGAGCGCGCAACCAAAAATGTCGCGCGGAGGCCCATTTTCAGCGTTATTATAAAATTATAAATAATGGAGATAGAACTCCGGAAGTTGGGACTTTTTCATCGAAAATTTCCTCCTATTCAAAAATGTTTTTTGCAATTTCCGCTATCTTCTACGGGTTTTGAGTTATCGTCAAAAATCAAAATGGCTTTTTAAATTTTTTGTTAATAACAATTGCAATTTTTATTGGCAAAAATAAATCCTTAAAACGCCTTTCTAGATTTGCATTCCGCGTCGAATGAGCTATAGCTCATATTTTTCAAAGTCTTCTAACTATTTTTCGCAGAAACACATTTCTCGACTAGACTATAATATTACTTTGGGAATTTGATTTAATTTAGCCTTTTTTGACTCATTACTTATTACAAATGGGATACTTACTTTTGTTCCACTAACATAAATGCAATATTAGTAGGTAATTAGGTATATAAATGATGTGTTCATTGGTGCCAGTCTAAATTGACGCACAATCTCTCAGTCGCCAATTTTAGCATTATTCATTGAAAAGCACGCCCAAATATGTTGACTTCCGGATTAGGTATGCAAAGATTTTAGGTAATATAAATATTGTGCATTTTGAAAATGGCGCCAGGCTTGGCGAATACTATGCACTGATTGGGATTAAGGTGTTAGAGAATCAAGCAGGAGTTTAAGATAAAATTTTAAAATCAGTTTTAAAATAAAAGATACATATTGTTAGTTTTAAATTTAATATAGTTATAGAGGCAAGTCTTTGTAGGTTAGTTGTGGCAGTTTATGGTTTTTGAGTACAGGATATTCAAGAAGCGTTTTGGGCGTATTTTCTAAGTCAAAGTCTAAAATTATTTATTAGATTTCTGTGTAGCGATATTATACTAAGCAGCCGTTGTTAAAGGTTAAAATAATAATAGACTTTTTTTGTTGATTTCTTGGATTCAAATACACTAATATATTTCTAACGTAAAAGTTAATATTAAAGTAATGTAAAAAAATATTATTAATTATTATAAAAAAACAAAAAATATACAAATAATTGTAATTCTGACGATTCTCAAAATTACGCAATATTATTGCTGTTAGATATCTCATAAAATCATTTATTTAGGGATTGTTAATTTAATTATCTAATTTTTTTGGTATATTTTACAAAATAATCAATCTTTAAAGAAATTCATATTCTATATACCTTAAAAAATACAGGTCCACAAGATTGTCCCTTTTTTAGGAAGTGTTGCTGATAGGTGATATTGGAAACAGGCCGTTTGCGGACCAAGTTATCAAGTAAGTAAAAATTATAGCCGGGTTGCGGACCAAAAAAAAAGGGTTTGCTTGTAATAAAATTTCCAGGTATTAAATGGTTACCTGGACTGACCCAAATAGGATAGAATTATTGCGGACCGTAATAAATACCATGTTGAAAATATTTTTAGACAAATTCAAAAGCCCTCAATTCGCCGAATTTTACGTTTGTCAAATATATTAATAATTTTTAGGTTTATCATAAAAATAAATATCTTTAACTTAACGTGGCTATTTATTTTCCCCAATTATATGAATTATTAAAATTTTGTTAATAACTTCTACGGACGGATTATTTAGACAAAGTCAAAAGCCCTCAGTTTTGGCCGGTCATGGTTAGTTCTGGTTAGTTAAAGGGGCTTTTTATTTTCCACATTTATATTTCAGACGTAATAAATACCATATTGAAAGTGATTAAAATTTTGTTAATAACGGAGGGATAATTTGAACAAATTCAAAAGCCCTCAGTTCTGGTCGGTCATGGTTAGCTCTGGTTAATTAAAGAGGCTTTTTGTTTTCCCCATTTATATTTCAGACGTAATAAATACCATATTGAAAAGAATTTAATTTTTTGCCACCATAGGCTAATATATTTTTGCTGCCCTAATATGTAAATATTTTTTGGATATCAGAACGAAAAATTTAACATTTAAAGAACAAAAACTTTACTAGCAATTCTTATAAAAATTTAATAAACGAATTTAAAAAAAGTAAATCATACAAAAAATTAAATTCCTTAAAACAAACTTTTTAATATAAAAACAATTATAAATTAAACTGGTAAAACAAATAAGTCTTTTTTTGAACAATGTATTATTTAATTATAGGCTTAACCCTATACTAACATTTTTCTTCAAACCTTTTTTTCTGTCATTAATTATATCATTAAAGTTTACGATTACATTTTTTTCAAAAATAAGCTGTAAATTTGCCGCCCATAATATTTACCGCCCTAGGCAAGAGCCTACCCAGCCTTTGCGTTAATCCACCCTTGTTAAAAATTATTAATATTTTGTTAATAACTTTCACGTAGGGATAATTTGGACAAAGTCAAAAGCCCTCAGATCTGGTCGGTCATGGTTAGTTCTTGTTAGTTAAAGCGGCTTTTTATTTTCCCCATTTATATTTCAGACGTGATAAATGCCATATTAAAAATTATTAAAATTTTGTTAATAACTTCTACGTAGGGATAATTTGAACAAATTGAAAGGCCCTTAGTTTTGGATGGTCATGGTTAGTTCTGGTTAGTTAAAGCGGCTTTTTATTTTCTTCAATCATACATATTCTTAGGCCACACAAAATTTGTTGGTTTCCGGGTTTAAACGATGTTTCGAGCGGGTTTATATTGATATAGTCGATTACACCCGATAGTCATAGTAACCGCCCATGCAATAACGCGCGTAATTAAGGTAAAACAAAACAAGGTTACAAAAGTTGGAGGCGAAAGTCGATGATAACAAGTAATTGTAAGTTTTGTTAAGCTTTAAAAATAAACTTTACTTGGTTTGTTTTAGTGTCGTATCTAATAATTTAAAAGAAAAAACATGAATTAAAAACACATGTTTCATACTTTGCTAAAGATCCTTAATATGTAAAGAGCAATATATTTGGTATAAATTTTTAGATAATGACTAAAATACTAATAAAATATGTTGCAGGTATTAAAAAACTTACCTGTAAGGATGATTCACTTAACGATGAATAACTAGAAGATCTACTTCCTAATGGCTCAGGACTTAAGCTCCCGTAAGAGGTAGTTGAGCTTAGAGACACGGTGTCAGCTCTACTCCTGTAAGGAGAAAGCTGCACGTGTTTCATCATCTGAAACAGATCAAATTTTACAGTTAACATGTTAAAAGTTTAGGCTAGCATAATTATTTATTTATTGCCAAATAAAAATGCTGTGATTATATATGAAAGGTTTACAGCATATACAGGGTGGGCCAAAAGTAACCCATTTTAAGTGCTTCTACTTTTTGTTCTTCTTCTTCAATTGTTTCCATTTTATTTCAGAATTGTAAAGAAAAGTTGGAAAATTTATAATGGAGCATCTATCAGTTCCCCACGCACAAAAATTGTCGAATTTTATTTTCGAAATCAGAAGTCAATAATTTTAATCCAACGTCGATATTGTGCACATTTTAATATGCGGCCACTAAAAAACACTAAAAAACAATTGGTGCTGTTGTCGCTAAGTTTGGAGAAACTGAAACCATGAGAGATCGCTCTAAAACAGGTAGATCACGTTCAGCTAGAAACCCAGAGAATATCGAGCGAGTGTAAATAATTTTTCCGCAATTTTAACCAGAAGACGATCAAATGAACTGAAATTGACCAGGACCAGCCTGAGATGGGTATTAAAACTTGTTTTTCACTTTTTCCTTTACAAAATACAGCTAGGTCATAAAATTAAGCCTTGCGATAAACAACAGCGTCTACAGTATAGCTTAGCTCTTTAACAATTTATTGCAGAAAATCTTGATTTTATCCATCAATTAATTATGAGTGACTAGGCACACTTTTATCTAAACGGACATGTTAATAAACAGAATATGCGATTCTGGGCCGCTGAAAATCTTCGAATAATTCAAGAAAAAAGGCTGCATCCGATTCGCGTAACTGTTTTTTGTAAAATGACGGTCAATGCGGAGAGGTACCAAATAATGCTTGCAGTGTTACATGCCACACTGCAAGGCAGAGTCTTATCCTTTTAAGAATTATGTTTCCTAAAAGAATAATTTTTCAAAATTGCGACCTTAACTGGCCTCCAAGATCGCCCGACCTAACGGCGCCCGATTTCTTTCTTTGGGGCTACCTAAAAAAATAGTATACAAAAATAAACCGCGGACACTTGAGGAACTAAAAGGCAATATAAGAAACAAATTTCGGGCAATACCAATAGAAACGTTGACGTTAGTGATGAAAAATGTAGTAGTAGAGCAAGGCTGTGTAAAGAAGAAGAAGGCGGTCATCTACGAGACATTATTTCTCACAAATAAATCTCCAAAAATATACTTTTTGTTATTATTTGAAAACATATTATACTAAACTTATTAAACACAATATTTGAAAAATAAAGGGGTTACCTAGTTTTGGCCCACCCTGTAGTTTTATATAACGTTAAATAATAAGGCCCAAATTTAAAATAGTTTTATAGGGATATCTACCAAGCACTACACTGTATTACGTAAAGTTGTGAACAGCAAAATAATTACGAAAGACATTATAGCTTAATAAAGGTGAATATCATAAAATTTATAAGATTAGAATGTGCCTTAAATGGTTTTGTTTTGTTTGTGTTTGCTTTTACGAACGTGATAAAAAAAATGTTAATACCTCCTAATGAAGTGCAAAAAATATTGAAGCTAATAAATTTCCTTAAGGGAGGGAGAGTGAGCTAAAATAAAATCTTATCTTCGGTAAAATGTAAAAAAAACTTTGACTAGGAATTATCGGTAAGCTATGAACAAATAATTATTAATTTTCCGTGACCTATAACCTAGTGAAGTTTGCAAACTTCCAAGTGACTGCTTGCGAATCCATTTGGATTTTACGTATCCCGGATTAAAAATATTTGTCTTGGATAATTATAAATAGTTAAATACTTAAGTTCTTTTTGTTAAAGATAACCTTAAAAAATGTTACCAATTCTATTTTTTTAAATTGTAATTAATTGATTAAGAACATAAAATATCATAAAAATAAAATGACATGGTAATCATTTTAGGATGCTGAGAGTGGTTTTATTATTATATTTTGGTATTTAAACGATTTTAAATATCTATACAAACAAGGAAATGTTGAAGTGGTTAAAGTTAAATTATAAAATGATGCAAAAGATCGTGATGCCAAGTCGATTCATGAGAACATCCTGTTGAGAACAGGATAATACATAAACATAAACAAGTACCCAAGAAATTCTTACGTCTAGCCGATACCGCAGTTCTTGATCAGTCATGATCATGATATTAGTTGTTACGATTAGGCAGTCAGTATTAATAACTAGTATACTAAATCAAAACACATTATTAACGGAAAATGTACGACCTTTATTGCCATAGTTCTGTTTAGGTGTAAATTTTTTTAACTATATACAGTGAGGGATTAAAGTCTGGACTAGCTCTAATAATTAGGTTATCTTTAACTTTTCAAAAAAACCTCTTAAACATGTCAATTAATCTTGCCCACGTTTTGACCTCATTTATTTGTTTACTAACAACTCTCAAAGTTGAGACGTCATTATCATTTTTTAAATGGAAACATACGGCTTGTAATACGTCATTTGAAAGCTCTTTTCTCATACAGCATGCTTCTAACCATTGACGCGATTCTATTGTCATCATTTGCACCTTCAAAATATTTCTATTTAGGATTAGGATGTTTTTTACTTTAAAATAGACGCCATTTTGAGATGGCTTGACAGGATCGTGTCAAAATTAGGAAACATAATGTATGAGATAAGAGATTTAAACTGATGTATAACAAGCAGTATTTTGACGTTTAAAAAATGGCAATGACGTCATAACTTTGACAGCTGTCAATAAATACACAAATAAACTACGTCAAAATGGGGCGACAAAAAAATTAATTGACATGTTTGAGCGTTTTTCCGAAAAGTTATAAAGATAACTAATTATTAGGGGATATGCCCACACTGTATACATAAAAAAGTAAAATAGAGGATGTCCTTTAGCCTTAAGGGTTCTTCCATAACTGAAAAAGAAGATGGTTAGGCATGTTTTACTGGTTGTATTAAATTTACGAAAAACGGGTTTTAGCGACCTACAGCAAATGTAATCATTTTCAATAAGGATGAAACACGTGTCACACATCAAATTTTGGCGATATACCGCGTTGAAAATTGTTAGGACAGTTAACATACCGGTTTGTTTTGGCAAGAAGCGAGGGAGGGGAAGGCGTAATGAGTAATGACGTTAGTATATACGTCATTATTTTGTACCCAGGATCCACCGCTATCTCCACTAGTCGAGAGGAGCGTTAATAACGGTTATATCAAGTGTCAAATTTAAATAATGGAAGATTCGCGCCTTTTCTATTGTTTTGCTTCGTAATGTTTTTTTTTGCTATAATTTAACAACTATTTGAATTGCAGATTTTTTTATTTCTAAATTAATGCCCAAATGGATGAATTAGTCCAATTATATTTAAATCATAGAAGAAAAGATTTTCTTGTTACCGTTGACTTAGAAATAGATAATATCTTATTGAATAGAAAATTCGACATATTTCTTAACTCTCCAAAGACCTTACATTTGAACTTAAACTTAAAAGTGTATTAAAATATTAGTATGTAAGTTTACGCGTGACATACATTAACCGTTTCGTTTTTGCGAGGATAGGCTGGTTAAGCATGGTTAGAATGGTGGGGGAAATAACTGCTATCAACCAGTAGTTAAAAACGGTAAGTCGCGAAAAAATCCTTACAGTGTTGCTCGGACCCAAATATTTTCCTTTTTTGGAGGCTTCGTTATATTGATACACTAAGCAATCCTGATGTCTAAAGAGTATTTGCTTTTTTACTTGAATTTTGAATTGAAGGTGTCTTATGTCATTGTCTTTACACTAGTAAGTATACTCTTTTAATTATTTTGCTATTGTGGCCAGTTAAATAAATAAACATTTGTTTAAAGATTTCCATAAACTGAATACTTAAATGTGTTGACTCATATTAATTCTGACCGTAAAATTTCTTTATAAATTCGAAGAATCAGACACTTGCAAAATAAGTAACATAAACCGCTGAATTAATGACAATTTTATTATGACTGCATTGATTTCTTGTAATGCTATTATTATTGAAAATATTGACTAAGTGTTTCTTTACAAAAACAAAAAAAAAATGGAAAGTCAGTATTTTCTTACACAATATTTTCTAAAAATTACGTTTAAAAATCGCAGACTGTGCTCTCTTTCAATCAATTTCGACTTAAGTTGCATTATTTTATTATTGGAAAAAGTATGTTCTTTAAAAACAAAACGCCTTTATTATGTATTTTAAATATTAGGTACGTAAATTTTGGCACACTAGAATTTTGAACTTAATAGCTATAAACTACTTAAATACAATATATAAAATATTTTTTAAAAATGCTCTTTTTTTAATAAAGTTAATCTTATATTAATAATAAATTAAACCTATAATAATAATTTCGTAATTTATCTATAGCGTAGCGTGTAAATTGGGTTTTTTTAGAATTAACTAAATTCTTTAAATTGTTTAATGAATTTATAAAAAATACTTTTGACAATATTGCAAGCTTAGTCAAATTCCTGTAACCATAATATAAAGATTTTTTTGGTGTCTCAAATAGAAACTTTTTTGGTGTTAAAGTATGGGGATTAATTATATACGTTTAAATATGGGACAAACATATCTTTACCATTATTTTTTGAGTAGTTATAAATAAATATTTTTAAAGGATAAACAATTAATAAAATAATTGCTTTGGGAAATGGCAAATATTATAAATATGCGTGACAAAATCAGTTAAAAAAAATATATTGACAAACATTATTTTTTAGGTAAATAGTGACCTAAATTAAAAATAACTTATATTATTAATATGGTATTTATATGAAAAACACAGTTAAAAAATATTTACGACCACATTAGTAAAGGAATTTGTGGTATACTATTAAGAAACATGCTTGATTTATAAATATCAATGTTATATAAAGGAAATAGTATTGGCAAGATATTATTTACGATTAAATAGTCGAAACCTAACATTAGTGCCTATACGTAATAGCAACAATTATATAAAACATATAGACGAAAATTACTGACCAGATAATTGAAATTATTATTTATCTGATTAACAATCACTATATATATATATATATATATATATATATATATATATATATATATATATATATATATATATATATATATATATATATATATATATATATATATATATATATATATATATATATATATATATATATATATATATATATATATATATATATAATTTTGGATGACAATTTATGTAAATGACAAAATTTTGGAGTTGAAATTTGCTTTGGCATCCAGCCTGCTTGATTAAAAAATAAAATTTACATATTTTTATTTTTAAAATAAAGCATGCCTTATACAAGCATTTTAAATTTTATGAGTAGGTAAAGTAGTATTTCTAGGCAAATTTAAAAAAAAGTTTATAAGAAAAACTTGTTTAGAATGCAAAATTATGCGAATACCGAATTTCATAACCATAGGCCTACTTTGATTTTTACGTTTAAATTATTTACTTATTATAATATATGAATAAAAAATTAATTATAAACAAAACTAAAAATCAAGGTAGCTATGGTATGAAATTCGTATTCGATAATTTTGCATTCTAAACAACTTTTTTTTATAAACTTTATATCTTGCCTAAATACTACTTTTCCTACTCATAAAATTTAAAAATGTGTATCAAGGCATCTTGATTTTTAAAAATAAAAATATGCTAAATTTTATTTTTAATCAAGCGGGGATCCAAACGGTCAAATTTACCGGTATATATATATATATATATAATATATTATATATATATATATATATATATATATATATATATATATATATATATATATATATATATATATATATATATATATATATATATATATATATATATATATATATATATATATATATATATATATATATATATATATATATATATATAAATCGGGAATGACTGGTTTATCCTAGGTTTGACCAAAGCCTTTGGGCTAACCCCGAAATAAATTCCAATTTCGGCCTTTAACTAAAGTATTTTTACTCAAACCTAGAAGTTCCTAATTTTTCAGTCAAACGTCGAAAGTAAAATAATCTGTTTCGGGCTTTGCCTAGTCGATTCTAGAAGCGACTGGCAGACTTGATCAAACGTCGACTGTACTTGTAACACGTTTAAATAAGTTTATACTTGCGGTTAGTTGTGGTTAGTTTTGGTTAGCTGTGGTTAGTTGCGGTTAGTTGTAAATGTAAGAGATCTGATGTAATTTGCAATTCTTAATGTCATAATGCCTCACCATGTCTGAATAAAGACTAATTTTTTATTTTAACTATGACAATATAACAACAATAAACATTAAAATAAAAAAAAAATGGTTTACTTACATTTAATTTAACAAACTGAGACTTTCTAATACCTAATTGAAGTTTGAATGGTCAAACCCCGATTTCATTAAATTGAGTTTTGACGTTTGCCTGACCAAATTAGTTTCTTCTAGGTTTGACGAAAATTCTTTAGTCAGAGGCCGAAAAACTTCATTTGTTTGGGCTTTGACTAAGACTTCAAGTCACACCCGAGGATTTACTAGTCAAACCTAGGAACGCCAGAGCTTCGAGAATTGACTATAACAAATATACCATATAAAAACTAAGTATAGCATTGAGTGTGAACCGAGCCATTATGCATTTTTTTTTATTTAACATAGTAAAAAATAGTGGTCGTAATATTAAGAAACTTGCTTGATTAAGAAATATCACTATTATAGAAAGGGAAATGATATTGGAAAGGGATTATTATTTACGATTTATAGCCCAAAATTAGCATTAGCGTGTTAATATACCTACACGTAATAGTAACAATTACATAGAAAATATAGATGGAAATTACTTTTTGACTAAATAATCTTAATAATTATTTATCCGATTAGCAATCACAAAATGTAAATTACGGCATACGTTCTCTGTGCACCAGCAAAACTGGGCACTAAATTTTAAAAATTGAAAATGAATAGTGTAAATCAAACGTCAAACAACTTTTGTTAAAAGTGTGTGGAATTGCGGAGCTTTCGACCTTTCTTATTCTTATTAGTAGGACCAAAAAGTCCTAGAGCTACATATGTAAAGTTATTTAACCAGCGCAAAAGCACACTTTATATATATATTGTGTTAAACCGATATTGAAGTAATAATAGATTTTTTTTTGAACATAAAAAACCTAGGGCATCAAAAGTGGTCTTACGCATTGGCAAGTAATAATTTAAAATATAATCATTTTTAAGATGTTTTTAGGTGCTACAAGTTACTAGTGACCTTCAAGGCTGATTTTGGGGGGGTTAGAAGGCTTTTTGGGTTTTGTGTCCGTGGAGACTTTTGATTAGCGTGTTAAAAGCTATTACTTTGCAAAGTTTGAAAACAATTGGCCGAAAACCATTTTCCATAGGAAAATTGCGGGTCCTTTAAAATGCATTTATTTCGAAAACAATTGCTCCAAGAGATCTAAATAAAGTATACGTTTTTGACGCAGAAGGAATTATAGGTACTCCTTTTTAATAAACAAGTCAATATACTAAGCCTACAAAAAGTTATGCCATCTAAAACAAGTGGGGTAGGCCGTAGCTAGCGCCCTCTACCAGCAACAATAAAAGTATGGACAAATTTGAATTTCTCGCCTCATAGAACTCCCAAATCTCTAATTTTGTACCGCTATGTTATTTAGTTAAAAAATTATTACAAAAAACAAAAACAAAATTAAAAGTTGAACATCCTGTATCTTAGTTAATATCAACTTTGGAATAAGGCAAGTTTACGTTAATTTCATTATTTCGACCTAAGGAATCTGCTGTTGCTCTGTGTCCCATTACTTCTGGGACACCCTGTATATGTTTCATTAGGAGTGACTCATCATTTTATCTTTTAAGGATTTTATGTTAGTAACCCTTGTTCTTCTCAATTTCCATGACTAATTAAATAAATAATTTCAAGGTCCACTCGTTACATTAATTTAAATTTTATCAGATTTTACGGGTTATGGGTACACGTTAATGTAATAAAGTTTTTATTTCTATTTAGAACCTTAAGTATCTATTACACTTAGTTTAAACACACCCGGTCAAGACCAAAACGAATTTAATAAACCAATTAACCTTTAATAATCGTGGAGTGTCATTTAAACTGTTTTTTAATTTTATGTTCAGCTTTATTTCCATTTAGTAATTTAGTCGATATTGAAAAAGTAAAAAAATTGGTTGGTTTAATAATATAACTATTTATGTAAGTAACGATTTGTTAACTGAATTATTTAAACGTATAATTTGGGTAGTTAGTAGTACTAGGTTAAAGAAATATGGAATAAACAAATTTTGGTAATGCAAAAAGGCGTATTTCGCTCATTTTCTTTTTTCATCTTATAAATTTATTATAGACAATTATTTTTTTGTAAATAACCAAAAATTTGATATAAATAGCTATAAGGTTACACAAAGTCTTTAGACTTTTCTTAAGGCCTTCATATTTAACTAGAAAGAATAGTTGGATTGTTTTTGCGATCCAATTTAGTTCGACATTCAAAGTTTTTTCACATAAACTAAAGATCTCAAGCTTTCAAATAATTGTTTAAATGCAAAAAATCATTTGTTTTATTAAACAAATAGAAAAAATATTTTCTTGTTTATAAATTATTTTAAAAATTAAAATAAGATAATAATTTTATATGGACCACGTGAAAAGGTAAATGTTTGCAACTGTTTGTCAATTTTAAAACATAAAAGAAGCGTATTTTGAGTACTTTAAAACCCTATTTTTAATAACATTTAATTGAAAATTTAAGAGAGAAATATAATCAATGTGTTAATGGGTAAAAAAAAACTCCTTGACTTTAAAGTATTGCGAGGGTAACCAAATGATCCGATTTAAATTTTGTTTAAAAGATTGACGTCCCTAGTATATAATATGTTAAAAAATAACATATGTCTAAGACCCGTATTCTGGATTCTTCCTAATTTAAAAAACTGTCAATTTTTTAAACGAAATTGAATAGCAAAATTACTGTATAAAAACTAAAAAAAAGACATGCACATACAACGTTTCCTTACTTTTTTGCTATTTATTAACAAGCGCAATTAATTTTTTAACAAATCGTTTTGTGTAGAAAATTTATTGGGGAAACTTTTTTGTTTTTACAATTTTCTATACGACTAATACTTACAAAGTTATAAGCTATTAAAGTAACGTTTATTTAACAAATATCTCGTTCTAAAGGAGTTTCTAGCAAAAACATGCTTGCCATCTCATTCTTATCCAACCAAAAACATAAAATGCTTGGTTTTATACAAAAGTTATATAATTACACTATCATATCCTATAGTCTTCATTTCCGTCATTGTTGCTTAATAGTGCAGTAAATGAAGGGACAAAGCTGTAAATAAATCTGTACAGTTTTTCCTTGTGGCGCAATTCTTAGGTCTTTGGGGATGCTTTCGAGCGAAAAAAAGTTTATCGATATTAACAGGTGGGAAAGGGCTAAAGATGGCCCTTCGAGGCCCGAAAAATGGGTTTCCCGCTAATATCACCCAAAACATGCAAATTGAGAATTTTTGTTTAAACAAAAAATGAAGGCCGCCTTGTAGTCTACAAAAATGGTCCTTATATTTTTTTTAAATTGATAATTTTCGAGATAACAGGACCCAAAAGTCCCCCTCATTTCAGCTGCCGCTCTATCGCTAGAATGCCGCTATCTTCATGGATTCACTAATAAGCGGGTAGACGAATTATTCCATTACTCGGGCAATAATGTAAATTTTTAATCACTCAAAGTTCATCGGAATGGGAAAACCCTATCATTGCGTATGAGTTTAGGTCCATTCTGATTTTTCTAGAATATAAAAAAACGGTCAAAGTTTTTTTACAATATTTTAAGGGTATCTCATTAATTTATTAATATTAAAAAAATGGTTTGTTTTTAACATTTCTTTTTTATAATGAGACCTTAGCAAGTGTTCAATGATCCCAGAAAATTTCCTTCGCCATCTTTCTTGCGTTTTGATAAAAAATTGTTTTGCCCATTTGCATTTTTTAGCCGTTTCCGGAGTTCTAGAAAATCTGTAGAATAAACGCGAATCAAAAACTCATCATCTATTGAAATGCTTTTCAATGCACATCATTTAAAAGCTTAGAGTGTCTAGTTTCTAAATGTACTTTTTTCTTTTTAATAAAGTCCAATAATTTTTCAAAAATCAGAGACTCGTGGCCTTTTTTTAAACACTCCTTGTTCCTCGCTGTGTATTTTTTAAGAATAGGTACCAAATTAAAGCTGATATTCTGACCTTTTTATTGATATAAGTGAACCCCATATTCGATTTTGTTCATTTAATGCCTGTTAGAATTATGTACCTCATTTCACGCTCTCCGCCTGAGACCCATGATATTTTAGACACCCTAACCACAGCTAATACAGGTCCACAACTATCCAGTGTGGATTTTTATGGATTTTTCGACTGCCGTTTTTGCGAAAAATATTGGTGTTGCGAAAAAAATGGAAACAACCGTTTTTGTAGATTTCGAGGTGATCTTCATTTTTTGTCTAAACAAAAATTCTCTAATTCGCATATTTTGGCAGATATTCGGAAAAACTAATTTTTGGGACTTTGGGGGCATTTCCAGCGGGTTCCCTTGTTGGAATCGTAATAAACTTTTTCTCGCTCGAAGACATCCGCGAAGACCTAAGAACTGCGCTACAAATGAAAACTGAACAGATTTCTTTACAGCTTTGGGTACCTTTAGATCTTTAGTTATTGGACTATAAATAATATACTACTGAAAAAACACTTACAACATATCTAAAGAGTAGATTAAATGAAATATTTCTTAGATAGTTATCATAAAAGTTTTATAATTAAATTTTACTACTGTCGTACAGTCTTCATTACTGTCAACGTTGTTTTAGCTATACTTCCGACAAAAAAGACTTACGATGTCTCATAATAGTAAATAAATAAGGATTAACAATAAAAAGTTCTTGATCAAAAATCATAAATCTTAAGGTTATACTTAAAAGAAGCAAAAAAATCAAAATTTGGTTAACCCTCTTTTATTTTATACATACTAAGTTAGCCTCTAATACTGTTTCAAGAAATAAGGCTCAGTTTTTTAAGCCTTTAATAGAAAATTAGATATAAGACAATTATTAAGTTTTATCAACGGCAACGTATTGAATGCATCTTTATTTATATGTATCCTTCCTTTTAGTTAAATTGATTGACAAGTAAGGATGGATAAATAAAAAACAATAAATGAATAAAAACCAAAAGCGTTAACATCTGCAATTTAGGGATATGCTTTGGATTTTTATTACAGATAAATGTGTGGGAAAACGAAGACTCATCTGCCATAAACCACAAAAGAAAAAACATAATGGTATTGTGGTGTATAATGCACTATAATGGATATGTTTCATTATTGTATGCGACTGTACTTTTTAACATTCTACTTAATGTAGTACTTAGCAATTTATAACAGTAAACTTGATACTGATATACTTAGGCAACCAGACGATAAAAATATGATTTGCAGATGTAAAGACTAAACAATGACAAAGGCAATAATCTTATCTTTTAGTTTCAGTCGCGTTCAGCAACTTTAAGAGAGTTGTAAACAAGATAATGTAACTGAAGAACCATTTAAATAAATAATGCAAGAGATGCAGAAAATACCGTTAAAGTTCAAACTAATAACTATAGCTCAACAAAAGCTTAGCTTTATAATCTGTGTAAGCAGAAAATTAATCTTAAACAATTATTAAATTATCTTATCGCAAAATATAATTATATTAATTATTGTCAAATTTTTGGTTTTGTTAAATTTAAGATTATCCTATCATTTAAACTCATTAGGCTGATACTTCTTAAACAAATTTATCCAGGAAAATAATTTATATAACAAATGTACCAATTATTACTTATAGGGCTTATTTAATGGATTCAATAAATCTATTGAATAAAGAAAAGTAATCAAGCCTACCTAATTACCAAGTTTTACATTTAAATTTCTCATTATATTTCTATGTACCTTCGAGTATACACCCATAGAGGCACCCTTGCCTCTTGGCCGTGCGAGAGAGAAAGGAGAATAGCAGTATAACCTTTCTCTGTCGCTCCACGTGCATGATTGGTCCAAGTGCTTGATTGGTCGGCGGGGAGGAGTATATACTCCGCCTACCAACCAGCACGCAGAGCGGGGTAAATACTCCTCCACGCCGACCAATCAATAACGTGGAGCGAGAGAGAAAGGTTATATTGCTATTCTTTCTTCTCCTCGCACGCTTGTTCGCACGGCCACCGGTAGTAATTTTTATTTTTCTTAAATGTGTAATATTAAAAAATATAAAAAAAGCTTTGTTTAAAAAAAGTATGGCTTTATTTTTGTATAATTGGCCCTTAAGGTGAAAGATAACATAAAAATGTAAAAAAAAACTAGCGGTAATCAGCAGAACTTCTCTGCAATGCTTTTAACATGTTCTTATTTTAATAAATTTATTGTATTACAATAATCGATGTTATCGTAAAATCAAAATTTACATACCTGTTGCTGGATCATAAGAAGCAAAATAAAATACTCCTAGTAGTCACTATTATGTAGTTGGTTGACCAATAATTATCTTTAATAGTGCACAAATTAATTAAAAAAACGTCGTAACTGCATATGCCAATTACTGAATTGCAATTTGTCATTAGTCAGGGGCACTGTTTATATTTTAAGCCTCGACAACACTGGATATACTTTGGTAAGATATGTACCCAGACAGAAAATATAACCCTTTGCTACTGTACTGGACTTCCATACACCGTGTCTCTTAAATATAGTAAGATTGGCACCAGAGTCCGCCAACAAACTAGCTGAGGAACGTCGCAAGCAATGGTCAGTGCAAAGATGGGACAAATTTAGAAATTTAGCCATTTGGGCAGACATTTTACCAAATGTGTTGATTTCAACTGGAGTTATGACACATTTATTTTATTCTTTAAGCATCTTAGAAAAACTTTTGAATGATCAATATTCACTTGATGAAGGGCTATGTACTTTTTATAATATTTCATATACAAGGTACCACTAATTACAAAGGTTGGTTGCACATTAGTTTTTGTGTCTGGTATATGCACAACTAGTGAAGTTCCCAAATCTTCGATGTTATTTAATGTCAAATTACACAGTTTTTTTCGACGACAGGCTCCAAATACATCAAAAATTGCGGCTACGTTTTGCATAAGATCAAAGATAATACTACTACGGATAAGATGAACCATTCAATGCTATATTTTTGATACCCCTAATGGACTTTGGCTAACGCGAGCCGATGTCCATCGAGAGATTTTCGCGCTATCCTTGAACGAAAGTTAAACAGTGTTGCCGGCAGGCCTTTACTATTGGCGTGATGAAACGCGACTAGAAAATACACAAATCGTTTAGCCGCCCGCTTTCGCTACTTCGTGTTCCGAATAAGGTACAAGCGACAGACATTGACAATGTCGCACATGGTTTCGTATCTCGATTCGCTGGGGCAGGGGTTACCGACTTAATTTCATTCGCATTTACGGAAGCATTGATATCTCCGAACTGATTTAAAACGCCCCATTTAAATGAACCATCTATTCGTAGTAGTATTATCTTTGTTAAGATATATCATCTGGGGCTTTTGCGAGAAATTTGTCGATTTGGTCTCTTGTAAATAGTTTAGACTTTTTTGGTTGATTTCCTTCACTCTTTCGCTTTAAAAAGCTTGTAATATCTATTTATGTCCTGATTATTTATGTTCATCGTCGCCTTTAACATGAAGTAATTTAACCAGACCGTAGACGATTTCCATATTTTGGATTCTTGCAACTAAAATTTTTCTGATCACATCATTTTAAGAAACGATCGTATGTAAATTCGTATTGTTGCTTAGACTTACTGGGCAATAATTCTAAGGGAGCTTTATTGGCAGCTTCCTCGATTTTCACCAGGATAAATTCATTTTCTTGATCACATTCCATCGAACAAGAATTCGCTGTAATTTGACGTTACTTGTCAACAAAGACAAATTAACAAATTCGATTTTTTTTACCTTAGCAACTTACTTCATAGATAAATTAAATGACATTAGATTTTAAAAATAATAATAATGTCGGCGATAAAAAAATCATTAATTTGGACTTTTAATGGTGTTTGTAGAAAAAATAGTATTATATACGTGCTAAAAGTGATTTTATTTTGTTTGAAGGCATGGAACACTCCGCCTTCGGCGTCGAGTTCCAAACTTCTTTTTTACAAAAAAAGTCACTTTTAGCACTTATATCGTAAACAACTATTACTTAACGTATGATTAAACTTTTATTTTAAAATCGCCCTACTTTTTTAGATTTTTTTATGTAGGTATTATATTTTATAAAACATCTTCACTCGTAAACCTTACTTCATCTAGAGTGCGATCACCACCGCTGATCTTATAATTTTTTAAACTGTCTTTACCACAACATCCTCTGTTTCCTTCGGAGGCTCAAAAATATAAGTTACAATGTATTTCAATACGTCGACCCAGATTGTCTATTTTTTTGTAAACCACAACTTGCATAGTTGTTAAACCGCAGGATTTAGTTACTCGAATTCAAATAAGACAAAATATATCTTCGAGTATATATTACAAAAGACAGGTTCATTTTTCTTGATTAAATTCCGACCTTGAAAGAAATTTTTCTTTTACGCTTGAGCTTCAAGTGTAAAATGCTAAGTATTCTCATGAAATGGAATTGAAAAATTGAAATGGGTTGTGGTGAATGATTGTAAATGATTAAATGGATTTTGACTTTTATAGCAATACAATACATGAAGTAATGCAATTCTTGATTTTGGACCGCATTTTGTTTTTTCAACTGCACGATAAG
Source organism: Listronotus oregonensis (assembly GCA_019359885.1). Taxonomy (NCBI): domain Eukaryota; kingdom Metazoa; phylum Arthropoda; class Insecta; order Coleoptera; family Curculionidae; genus Listronotus; species Listronotus oregonensis. The sequence goes on from JAHBCN010000748.1 coordinate 101,893, forward strand.
TATTTAGATATATTTATTAGACTGGAACGCTTCCATTTATTTAAAAAAAAAGTTTAATTTTTTAATATTTAAAACCAATAGTCTAGGAGGAATCGGCGCATGAATACGAAAAACTATTCCACCACAATTTTTGTATACGATCCTCTTTAAACTACCCTACTGATAATATAAAAAATGCATGTTGCCATGGCGCCATATTGATTAAACCAAAATTGTTTAAACAATTGCAAGGAATTGTTTTTTTAACCGGACAATTTTTTTTATATTCTTTATTGCAATGCAAATAAAAAAGTCCTATGACTTTTTACGATAAGTTAATATAATATAAAGTTAATATTTTTGGAGATATGAATTTTTAAAAGTTTCAAATATCTCAAATTTGGGTACTTTTGACCCATGGAAAAATATATATAAAAAAAAATAAAACATAAAAAATATATTTTTTTATTCTTTATACAAAGGTTAGTAATAAACTTAATTGAAATTTTAATTTTTTTGATTGTTTATTACGCGCGCTTACAAGTAAAATGAAGCTCCAATAACTTTTGTAAAATTGATTTCAGGAAAAAAAACTTATAAAAACAAATTGTAGATAATTAAATTATTAATAACATTGCTTTCCTTAACAATTCTGATAAGATTACTAGTTTTTGAGATAAAGCATAAATAATAATTTAGGACACAGAGGGCGCGATGCGGTGTATGAGTCAGAAAGACGGCGATACTTACGAGTAAAGGTAAGGGACGCATACTTGTGAGCGCGCTAATAAACAATCAAAAAACCTGTATAAAAGATATATTTTTTTAAATCTCAATTAAGGATATTATTGATTATTGAATAAAGATTTAAAAAATATATTTTTTGTTTTATTTTTTTTTAATATATATTTTTCATGGGTACCCAAGTACCAAATACCCAAATTTTAGATTTTTTGAACTTTTAAAAATGCACATCTCCAAAAATATTAACTTTATCGTAAAAAGTCATAAAACTTTTTTTATTTTTATTTCAATAAAGAATGTGAAAAACATTTGCCCGGTTAAAAAATAACAAGTTCTTGCATTGTTTAAACAATTTCGGTTTAAACAATAGGGCACCAGGCGGCGCCATGGCAACAAGCATTTATATAATCAGTAGGGCAATTTAAAGAAAATCGTATAAAAAATTGAGATGGAATAGTTTTCGATACTCATGCGCCGATTCCTCCTAGACTACAAATTGCAAACTACTTTAATAATATATTCGTTAAGAAACCTAAATTTTATTGAACTTCTTTTTATTCAGTATAGATACATTATAAATTTCGCACTTAAATTACATTTTCAAAACTTATGAAATTATAATGATTTTTTAAAGAAAATTCTCGCAAATACCCGCTTACAGCTTGACAGCATTTAATACTAACAAAAGCTTGACTCTGCTAAATGAGTTTTTAAACAGACCTGTTTACCAGATTAAAAGCTTTTATCCAAAGAGCTATTTATTTGTAATAATAAGAAAAAATATCTAAACTATTCATATTATTTATGTAATTTTTCGGGCATCTTAATGTCCATTTTCCAGTATCTCCTACTATAGATTTTAAATATTAGTAAAAACTTATTTTTTTGGGATAATTTTTATTTTAAAACACTATCATCAAATTTAATAAAAATAAAACATTTTTTAATTTAAAATTTATACTTATATTTACAGCATGTGACATACGTTTACCTAACACTTTAAAGTGTTTGCAAAAAATATGTCACACGTTAATGGATTGGCATCCACTAACACGATTAAATCCATTAAATTACCATTATTTATAGCAAAGACAAAAATATGCTGTTTTCTTTATACATATTTTTTCACTCTGCATATACTACTTAAAACATTAGGATCTTCATTTCTAAAAAAGTAATGTAAGGTTAAGTATTAACAATAAGTGAAAAAAAATATACTTATATTTCTATGAATAAAAAAACAGCATGTTTTTGTCTTTGCTACACGAGTAAATAATGTTAATTTAATTGATTTAAATGGTTAGTGGATGCAAATTTATTAAAACAGAATTTTATAAAATAAAAGACTTTTGATTTTAAGAAATTCCATTTTTATGTTTTTTTGCTTTAACAAATAATAAATTTGTTCCATATATTATGTACACAATTTTTTAACACCCTTTAACTACGAAACTGCCACCTAAAACCATGAATGTTTTATGTTTTTGAAATCAGCTCTTCTTGAAGATTATAAATCTGCAATAAAATATGGGGGTTTCTATTTAAAAAAATTACCGATGACGTCATATTTACTACATGAGTCACCCTGTATATTTATTTTTTATGCCAAGAAATGCGCAATTTAAAATTATTATTTACGTGTTCGAGAGAATTTCCATTTTTTTTGCTTTAGCAAATAATGAATTTGTTCCATACTTAATGTACACACTGGATAGATTTATATATATATATATATATATATATATATATATATATATATATATATATATATATATATATATATATATATATATATATATATATAGTAAATAGGAGGCAGTTTACTACCACAAGACTAATATTTAAAGATATTAACGGAAAGGAAAAACCGGAGCAGGCAGCAGCTAGTAATTTTAAGGCTGAAAGCCCGAACAAAGTGGAAACTTTATTGCTTCTCAGATGAACTATAAAGAGTAGGAATACTTTTTGGTGTTGTTAACTCCCTCAAGATTAAATATTTTTAAACATATCGCATCAAAAGACATATAGTATATGAAACCACTAGACTATCTAATCAAATAATTTTGCAAAAGAGCCAACAATATTCTTTAAAATTTCATAAGCTTTAAAAATGCGTGTAAAAACATTTTTTAGAAAATGTCATATTACACAGCGGTTGCTTCCTAAATTCTTATGCGTATAAATAAGAAACAGCCCACCAACCTAAATATTTTTATTTTATAGTGGGTTGATATTAAGGTAAAAGCTTCAAGTATATGTTGTAAATGTCACTCTTAAAAATGGTAATTCTTATTTTAAGTAAAGGCGTAAATGTATTTGTTTATTTAATCCCACACGCTTATTGCCTACGTCTTGATAGCTTTAAACCATTCCGTAAATTAATTTGTTAGACTATTTAAATCTATTTCCAAAAAAATTTTACATAATAAAAATAACAAACCAATTTTAATACTATTTTAAACTATTTGTAGGTGCAGGTGTAAAAAAAGTACACCTTAACATAGGTTTTAAATTTTAAGACCATATTGAATTTCCATATTGAAAGACAGTCAAAACAGTCCAACCTCTGTTAACTGTCTTTAACCCACGATTGCAGTTAAAGTGAAATAATACAATACCTTGTGGTTTTTAAGCTCTAAAAAGCAATTTTCCTTTACTTTAAATTTACTATTAGAAAAATATATTTTTAACCAAGCTTTTTGTTGCACTTTAGATGGTCTTGTCCTCATACAGTATGGTGCAAAATAGTAAATGCAAGTTTTACATTTATTATTTTAAATTTCATGTTCTTGGTATCTAACATTTTTGTAACGTAAAGTGTTTTTTTTTTCAACCATAATATTTTATTTATTTATTTTTTTTGACATAGATGTTAAAATCAAAATATTAATAACTTCAACGCAAATTATTATCAAATGCATGTACTATTTCTAATTTGTTTTAATCCTAAAAATGGTAAGAAATGTTTTTCTAAAACAACGAGTTAAATGGCCTCGATCATCAGTAGCGTAGCATAGGGGCGGGGGGTATGAGGATATATCCTCCCAAAACTCATGTTGTTGAACATGCAAAAGAAATATTAATTAATATTGTTAGGCCGGCGTCGATTGTCTGGTTGACTGGACGTTTCACCAACACGAGCGGTTGGCATCTTCAGAAGTTGCTTCCTGGTTGACAGTATGCGAACTACAGTAGTTCGCATACTGTCAACCGAAGATGCCAACCGCTCGTGTTGGCGAAACGTCAAGTCAACCAGACAATCGACGCCTGCCTATCAGCCCAAAAACCATTGAAACATTTAGACAATGGCCGCGAAAGCCTTTCATAGTTAAAATCAAAATGGTCGCCATCAATAAATACTAAGTTAAAAATTTAAAAAAAAACTGGTTTTTAAGCCTTAAGGTATAGGGAAAACAACCTAAAGTGTTTTATTATTTTTCAAAATGGTCAAGCAACCAACATTGGACTAATTTAAATAGAATGATACGAGAAATACTTCTTTGGTTTTCTGCAGTACTGTAGCAGAAAAGAAATTTCAATAGAAAGGTTCGTTGATTTAAAGTTTTTACAAGAAAAAAAATATGAGGAAAAAGATAAATAAATGTCGCTTTTACGACAGGGCTTTCATTAAAAGGAGGAACATATAAATCAACTTATTTATATAGCACTCAAGTAATAGTCGCTTACGAGATAAATAACCCTCTTTTGTATATTTACATTTATTGATTTAAAATGAATAACATTCGTCAATTGCTCTTACAGAACAGTGAGATGTAATTATATATATTTTATTAGATTATTAACCCAATGTTACTAAAAAGGATTATATTTATTATTTAGCTTAATCACAGTAACAATTATATTATTATAAATAAGACAAACAGCATTTCTTTGGATGAAGTGTTAAATACTTACGACCGAGTGATGATCGCGTTGTTAAATTTAGCAATGGACTTAACAATTGTTAAAAGTTAACAACGGTGTAGAATGTTTAACAAAATGTCAGATTTTGACAGGTTGCCTATTAAAATCATTAAATAACACTGACAATGACGTTTTGTTAAACATTCTAAACCGTTGTTTACTTTTAACAATTGCCAAGTCCATTGCTAAATTTAACAACGCGATCATCACTCGTCAGTGTGGTAGAAGTCGTTTGCCTGGCATAAAAGTATTGCGGGTATATATAGGGTGACTTAAAAAACGTATGTCATGCTTAATATGAATGATAAATAAAATTATCCGAAGGTACCCCACTTGTCCATATTAGTAACAAAAGTTTATCAATAGAAGCTGTATTTCGGCCAATGTTTTAACTATGCCAAGTTTCATTCCAATTTACAAACCCAATTTTAAAAATAAAAGGAAAATCCTAACTCTGAAATGTTTTCTTTTACACCCTGTAAATGGAGCTGGTTTAGAAGTATGTTTATATAACACTTTTGGCCTTATTTGGTTAAGGAATTTCTTCGTCGGATTTTTTCTAAAAAATAATTCGTTTAAATTTCGTTAAGCCAAATTTATTACGGATAGTGTCACGTTTGAAAATTGGCCACAAGATGGCGCACCCTCCAGTTTAAATAATAAAATTAATGAAATATTTTAAATGTTGCAGATTAAGTTAAATTTTAAAAACGTTATTTGAAAGCTTATCTAACGCCTTATCAATTTTGTAAAAGATTTTTTCTACTACGTCGCATAATAGTAATGGGGAAAACCAACCCATTATTTAAGGTTTATCGCATATCTTCCTTAATATTCAATCAAAATAGAGATTACCTTTGTTTAAAACATATTATTTAATAGTTTCTAAAATTGTTTATTAAAGTAGATAGATGGCGCTATTTGCAAGACTAAGAGATTTGTTGAGTTTATATTAAAATATTAAGTACAATTGTATGTTTTTTATGCTGTTGGCAAATAGAAAATATCAAAACCTACGTTTTGTTGAAATCCGCAGATCAATACCTTTATTTGTTTTTAAGTTATAGCTTATGAAGAATGTTGATTTAAATGTTCCTAATTTTTTTATTTATACTAGAAGGTAAGCCATCGTGTGGCAACTTTTCCGACATGACACTATTTTAAAAAAATGTGTTTAATAGATTTTATAGTAATTTCTTTCTGATAAAGGAATCTTGAGATATGGATAGCGATCGATCCAAACTAAACATCCGGTATATTAAAGATGGTAAAAATTCCTGACTGTCTTCCTCTGTTATAGGACAAAAAGACATTCTATTCTCTGTGTTATAAAGTGTGAATCTCTTCTATGAAGTGCTGGGCGATGTTCATCGATGTTTTTTACCGATGTTCGAAGTTTTTAACATCGATGTTAGAAGTCACAAACATCGATGTCGACATCGATGTTTACTTTTCGATGTTCAATATTATAAAAAAAGATTTCAAACTTAATTTTTCAAATTCCAAAAATAAAATACTGATTTTTTGAATGATAGTATTAGATGAAGTTGCTTAAAACTAGAAATAAGTAGATTTTGCTCCAGTCGATATCCAAGAGCATTGCTTTTTTTGGATGGATTGTGTGTGAATTGCAACACCTCAAATCGTTCCGGCATTCGTATCGACCCTCGTTCAATTTCGGGGAATTACCGTCCTGGCATAGTAGTATATTTTTTCTTCTCGCTCCATCATAATTCCTATTCTACCGTCTGGGGGCAACAAAATTCCTTTTAATATCTTAATTTAGCACCAAAAGCTTTAAAACTGTTAAGCGTTTTAGGTACCTTGGTCAAAGAGTAATAATTGTTTTCAATTATTACTCTTTGCCTTGGTACCAACGGAGCGGCTATTTTCAAAATTCGGTAAAACTATGACTGCGAAACGAAACAAAATAGCTTGCAAGGATAACGCCTATCTAAGCATGTTTTTTTTACAATCCGTCCCTAAAAATTTTGGAATTTGAATTAACTTTTTATTTTTTGTTACAGAACTATTTCTTTATGTTTATTTATTATTTATTTTAGAATGCTTTGTTTTAGAGTACGTCTTTTTATTTTTTGTTACAGAATTTATTTATTTGTTATTTTTTAGAACGTTTTTATATTTTGGTTAAAAATGAGTTTGGGTTTTTGGAAAAAAATATAATTTTAATATTTTTATTAGATTTTTTATTTAAATTTAAACCTATTTTTTTAAATATTTTTAAAAAGTAACAATTTTTTAAATTTTAACACCGATGGTCAACATCGATGTTTGGTGTCGATGTCCCAGCACTACTTCTAGGTGCGTTTCGCCCACCTCAAGGGATTGTCAGTAGGGCTGTGTTATGTGCACATTGCATAACCCGAAATACAATTATCTATTTATAGGGAAAATATCATTGCACTTCGGTAGGATATTAAATCCTACTATTGATGCTGTACTAAATTCACGATCAAAATCGATATTAACTTTAACCCAAGTGGCTAAGTGCAATATTGGAAAAATGGAAAAAAAACCCTACTGTGCAGTATTTGAAAGATAAATTCTTCATTTTTGGATATTAAAAAAAAAACATTCTATTTTCTGTGTTAACCACTATTGCAAATTGATTTCGTGTTTTTTTATTTAACTTTTAGAAGTACATAAATTTGTACTATCGTCAGACATTTTCCGATATGTGTTAAACAGTTATTTTACAGGAAACAGGATGCATTTCATGGCACCCTATTAACGCGACACATTTTTTCTATAATTAAAACTAAATTAATTTATTGGTTGTAACAGGAAGTTCCAATACTGGTACTTTTTTAATTAAATCTCCGGTAAAGCGGTTCTATACAGTCGTAGAAAGGCCATTGGAAGAGCTGCCTGTAAAATATTAAATATTTACCTGTTTTTTTTTTCTCCTGTAAAGAGCTTTGTATGTACGTATATTATTAGTTCTGGTTAGTTAGTTGGAAAATTGTCTAATTAATGGCTATTAACCAATTGAAAAAGGCGTTATAACTTTAATCAATTAATAAATTACCATGCTTCTTTTAAATTGTAACCTTTCTCAGTGCTTAACAGTCTTAATATTTATGACGTTTTAGTGTGTGTATGTGTGTTTTTGGGACGATTAGTTTGACCTGCGTTCTGATAAGACAATAAATGTGAATGCAAATAAACCGGAATAAAATGTTACAACTTGACAAGTAAAACGCTAAATTCGTATGTGATAGTTAAAGCTGGCAAACAAATATTTGAAAATATTTCTGTGATAATTACTAAGGTCTTAAAATTAATGTTTTAAAATTTAGGAATTATATTAAGCATATGATTTTGTCACAATTTTTATATTTCAGTATGTTTTCTTTGGGATTAATCGCCTTACAATTTCTTAGAAAATGGGACCACTTCGGTCCAGGTCCTGGGGTATAACGAACTGAGCTTGCTCAGCCCTATTGATCCCTATAAACTTGCAGATCGCCTGCAACCGTTGTCAGGATTAAGATTAGAAAATCAAAAAAGAAATTTAAAAGAAATTTTGGGTTAAAAAATTAGGAAATTCTGAAAGTTGTTTTATGCTTTATGACGTTTTATCATAATTTTTTTTTAAATTATGACAAACATCATAAACAACAAAAAAACTTTCAGAATTTCTTAATCCAAAATTACTTAAAATTTAGTTTAATCTTTTTTGATTTTAAATCTTGACAACGGTAGCCGACCTGCCACCGCAACGTAGATTAGTGTTTTTAATTTTTTTAGTTTTTTTGGGGGTTTTTAATATTTTTCTTGCAGGCGATCTGCAAGTTCATAGGGGACAATAGGGCTGAGCAGACTCAGTTTGTTATACACTGGGACCTGAACCGAAGTGGTTCCATTTTCTAAGAAATTGTAAGGCGAGTAATTCCACAGAAAACATATTGAAACATGAATTCGCCACAAAACTATTAAACAATTTTACAATTTTTTTATGTTTGTTAATTGTTTGAATAATTTAACTTACATTTAGATATGACTATAAATTTAAATAATGAAAAGCAGAATTAAATCTCCGGGGCGACATTATTAGTGATAATATTAAGATTAAAATTCGTTGTTATATAATGTAAGTAATAATTAAAGCTGACCACCAAATATTTGGCAATACTTTGCCCATAATCTATATTGACTTCTTTAAGTTGATCAGATTTTAATGTTCATTATTTGTATTGGATGTCTGGAGTAAATCAAGAAGTGAATTATTAATATGAACCTAAATATTTAAACGATTTGAGGAAAAATTACTAACAGTTTTCATATACATGTTAGAAATAAAGATCTCTAATTGTTATATTTTTAAGTGATAAATCTTGTTACAATAAAACTGTTGTTTTTGGTTTTCCAATATCATAATTTGTATCATAGATAATCATAATCAAAATTAAAGCAATACATAATTCAATAATTTTTAAATACCTGATATATTTTTATTGTGGCTTTGTTAATTTATAAACAATTTATGTATCACTTTTTATGTGGTAATTTTAGTAATATTAAGAATTTTAAAACAAATAAGGTAATTAAAAAAGAAGAAAGATAAATGTGAAATCAAACACCATCTAAATGTGCTTTGATCTTATATCTCATTTTTATTTGGAATACTATGAATTTGAAAACAAATACTTCAATATACTATTAGCTTTTTTAAAAATTATAATAAGGAAACTAAAACTACATATATACGTATATTATCTTATTTCTTCATATGTTTCTAAACATTTTTGTGATATACGCTGCATTTGGTTCGTTTTATTGAGGATTATTTTCATGAGTAGGAGTAAAACATGACAATACACCTACGAAATTATTTTTCAAAGTTATTCTGGCCGACGGCAAAATCTAAATATTATACGCTTTACAGGCAAATATTTATTTTGATTCTTAAATTGTAAAAAAAAACAAAAGCCTAAAAAATTAACAAAGGTATCTTCTATTAAGGCAGTATTATATGGCTTTGGCTTTTGCCATAACTGCCGCCTGAAATACGGTTGCATATTTTCCCATTGTTCCATAGAATTTGTAGTTCGTCCTTTCTACATAGAAATTGAAGCCTGTGCGGCCTCCTTTCCTCGAGCCATCTGTGTAGATAACTGTTCCTTCGCTTGGTGTCCCACAGCGTTTGTGAGCGCAGTCATCTGCCGATGCCATGTCCTCCTTCTGCATGAGGTCTAAGTGGATTACTGGGGGGATGCTGTCCTGCTTCATCGAAAGAGCCACTGTTCTCACTTGGCCCATGATGTCACAGTGCCCTCCCCTGGTCCTTTACCGTCCTCTACACTCCAGTCTTAGTGCCTCTGTCCTTGCTGAGGCCTTGATCATTATATGGAGAGGTGGGAGCCCCGTAATAATCTCCAGCGATTCCGTCGGAGTAGTGGATGCTGCCCCAGTTATTCCTCTCATTGCCATTATTTGTATGTGTTTCAGTATTATCTGTGCCGTCTTAAGTTCCGTGCGTTGCCACCATATCACGGGAGCATACAGTATCCGTGGCCTGATGACTGCTTCGTATATCCACTTCATGACCTTAGGAGAAAGTCCCCAGTCCCGTCCTACGACTCTTCTACATCAGAGCCATAGCGATCCTGTGGCCTTCTTCGCTACCATTTCAAGATGTGCTCTCCAGTTCAGCTTGTCTTCTAGTATCACTCCAAGATACTTGGCTGTACTGGAGTATTCCAGTTCTCTTTCACCGAACTTCACTTTCCTAAGTCCGGTGTGTTTTCTCCTTCTAGTAAATAATACGAGCTCTGTTTTTGTTGGATTGGCTGTCAGTAATTATTAGCATAATACATTTTTTTTTAAAGCTTTTCAACGGGCTGGTTTATGTGGTATCATCTCCTTTAAAAACAAGTCAGGTTAGGTTTCATCTCGTAGATGTGGTAAAACAACACGATTTTGGTGTTCTGACATCAAAATCGTAAAGATTATTAAAAATTTCAATTAACGTATTCTTGTGCTTTTCTAAATTTTTGTACTTTTCTTTAAGGAAGATAGTTCCAGTTTAAGTCTTCACCCTATATATGAATTATATTATAAGGGTGGTATTAAGACGTATAAATTATTTTTATTATATTTGTATGTTGGAAGGCAGGACGCATATTTATCTAGTTTAAAAACAATATACCTCCATAAACACAAAAAACAAAGAAAAATTATATTTGAACATTATTAATTTTACATAGAAAATATAAATAAGTAGGCTATGTGCAGATTTTCAAGATGACTTTTAATGACAAATTTTTAGACAAAGTCCTACTAAAACAAACTACAGAAAATTATCCGGTAACAGGACTAAGATGAGTCAATCTCTTTGTTGCCAAAGGCAATGACCAATGTTTGAAGAAAAGTATCCTAGTCATCTAATTGTGTCAGATCATCGTCTTTTTATATGTCTCGTTTTTGAATTCGCTCTGTTGATTTTATCCACCGAATAACAATAACAGTACATAACCAAAAATTATGTTAAAAAAGTATGATTTTTTATGTTAAAGTAAATGATTCGGTGTGTTAACTTTTGTCATTACAAAATTAAAAACGTTTATCTAATTTTGCATATCTTGTAACATTTTTGCTGTTTTTACAATATCGTAAAAAAAGTATTTCTTTGAAATTTTTACCTTAGGCCAATATACATAGGCTTTACAGCAATTTACCGTGGTTGTAAAGATGTAAATGTAATGTATACAAGAATATTTAAGAAACATATGTTATCGCTTAATGGGAGATTTCTCGGCCAAAAATAAAACAAAAATGTTATATAAACATAGGTCCAAAGCGTTCCCATTTTTAAGATACAGGTGTGAAAGAAAAATTTTTATAATTGGGATTTTCCTTTTATATTCTAATTGTTTTTTTCAATTTATATTAAACTTGGGACAGTTAAAACATTGACTAAAATACACTTTTAGATGATAATTTTTTGTTACGAGTATGAACCAGTGGAAATTTGATTCATTTTTTTACCATTATTTTATCGTGGTTATTTTGGTATTAATGTTAATGATAATTTGATACATGATTCTCATTGTCTTCTTAGTTTTACATAAAAAAGGTGTTCTTAAATTACCTGGATAAACTTAACAGACACAAAACACAAAAAACCACCCCTGCTTAAAAACATACATTAAATCCCCCTTTCATGGATTTTTTGTAAAAATTGAAATTGTTATCAATTTTAAATAAAAACTTTTTTGTAGCACGCAAGTTCTAAATAAGAATATCTTAAAAACCATTAAGTTTATCAAGGTAATTCAAGAGCATCTTTTTTATGTTAAATTAAGCAGATAGTAGAGTAACTAGTAATAATAATACCAGAAAAGTTATGACGAAATAATGGTAAAAAATACATAAAATTGCCCGATGCTACGCCACTGGTCCATTACAGTAACAAAAGTTTATTATCAGAACGTATATTTTAATCAATATTCTAACTGTGCTAAGTGTCATTTAAATTAAAAAACCCGATATAAAAATGAAAGGAAAATCTCCAGAAATTTTTCTTTTACACCCTGTTTATATAATATTTTTGTCTAATTTTTGGCCAAGATATCTCCCATTAAGCGATGGCATATATTTTTGAATTACCCTGTATATATCATTTAACTTTTTTATAGAATATAAACAAAATTAGATAATTCTTTGCTTGGCAAGAATTAGCTACTCATAAGCAGAAGATGGAAACTAGAAGGTTGGTTTCGAAAATTATTGTTTCTTTGAGGCAATAAACTGGAAAAGATTTTAAGTGATCCCCAATCTAAAATTAGTAAAGTGTTCTATAAATAAGATAAAAAATACGTTGCGCTTATTTTTTACATTGAACCTGGAAACTCTTTAAATATTAAAGAGAAGGAACCAAGAGCAAAACTACAAATTAAATAAAATGCACTCTTGTTGGCATATTTTTTATGTGCAAATTCAAAACGGAAAAATCCCATAAGAATGAATAAAATTAAAACAAACCATTTTTTTTGTTGGGCACAAACACAAATTATTATGTTATTCCCTCTATTGTAAGAAGTACCAGATTTTTTGTTCAGTTAATTTAATGTTGCCTTGGTTTCATTTCTGCAATTTATTATCCCGTGTCAACTCTGGTTTGCTTATAATTCTCGCAGCAACAAATTTAAAAAATACCAAATGAATTCTAATTTTAAGAATGTGCACCCTTTTTACAGATCTTTCTATTAGTTTTCTAGTCTTAATTTAAAAATTAACTCGGCTAGTAAACACAAGTAATAAACTAAAAATACCAGGGTAAATGACCGGGTTTGCCGACCACACCTATTATTTGCCTTGGAAGGGCGTTACGTGTCAAATTACCCTCTACAGTTATTAGCCTTTATGCAGTTTGCCTGCTTTACCGCACCCAACAATTTTCATAATAATTTTCAAACCCCAAAAATCAACAAGGGGACCGGGAAGTTAAGTGAGCTTGCATGATGTAATTTGGAAAGTGCATTTCTCTGGAAATTTTATAGGAAGTAATATTTAAATTACATTAGCAGTAGAAAAGCAAATTGGTTTACTAAAATAAAGTAAGAGGTTAGCAGAGCAAAAGATTGAGAAACTGTTGATTTCTTTGAAATCATTTTTAAATAAATTTATAAGATATAATGATATTTCCTTTTTACTTTGATGAATTTTGGAACTACCATACTTTAAAGTTTTATGTTTCTTAAATACTATACACTAGGGTCCCGCTAATACGAACTCCGCTTATCCGAAAATTCGCCTTATCCGGACAGGGCTAGGACAAAAAATAATAATTTTTATAAAATTTAAGAACTAGGAGAAGAAGAGAAAATATTTTTTTTAAGTAACATACGTACGTTTATTTAAAAAATCTTATACATAATTTATTTATGTATAAAATAAATAATAAAGTAAGTTGAAATGATTAGTCAAGTACACCATCTATTGTAAAATAGTAAAGGTGTATTTAGCGTCTGACTTTTAATATTTTACACATCAAATGCTAAATATGCCTCAAAAAGACAATAATATGGCATTATGTGACAAAATTTCGCCTAATCCGATTTTTCGCTAATCCGAACAGGGTTCGGTCCCAATTAGTTCGGATAAGCGGGACTCTAGTATGGATAAAAAAATATTGACAGATTACAGAGGAATAATATGAAAACACTACCTAAAACATACCCAAAGCTGGAGTCATTGGCGTAACTAGGCACGACCATGATAAAACTAAAATTGCTGAAGGCGAATTGCCAACAAAGAATAATCTTTTGAGAACTACGCTATGTTGAACCTCCAAAAAAGCATTTTTAGAATACCAAAAGCTATTTTTCTTCCACTACTATCAAAAAAGGCGTTTACCCTGTAAACGTATAATGGTAAATGCAAAATTAAATTGACAAAACATTTATGCTGATTTATTACCGTTTTGTTTTACTTTTAAATTATTATTTTCATTGCATCGTTTTTTCTGGGGTAAGGAGTGGCCTGCCCACCTCTGCCCCATCCTGGCTACGCCAATGACCGAAGTTGCAACAGCTTAAAAAAAACTTATATTTGGCAATGTTTACTCTTCAAAAATCATGACATTTAGATTCACCGATCTAAATAATGGCCTGCCTTGAATTGAACCCTACGGAACTAATAGTGGTAATTGATTTGCTTATTGACTTTTATAATTATTACGTTTCCTAACTTACAAATTAAATAATTCAATTTACTTAAGCGAATTAAACCATGGCTCTTCTCTCAACTTCTCATTACCTAGGTAGTTTTCATATTACGAGTATTTCTTTTATTGTATTAATTTATTTATAATAAATATTCCAAACAAATCTTTTATTTAGTATTTCCATATCCATTAGTAATTCGTTTTATTCCAAACATGCAAACCTCAAAAAGTAATATTCATTATCACCTAACGAACCCCAGCTTTTCTCTGAATTTAATGTGTAATTTACCAACATACCAATAATTGTTTTTCAGAATTTCAAATAAGTTATTGCGGAATGCGAAATGTTAATAGCAAATTAATATAAAACCGAGTATTAAACCTTCGAGAAGTAAAAAACTATTCAAGTGACTGTAACATTAACATATATCCGTTGATATTGATACTTGCTCAAGTATTACTAAATTAAAACGGATATTGGTAAACAAGATTAAATACTAAAGCAAAATAATTAGGTACTACATCAGGACGTTTTTGCCTTGTTTAAAAAGATATTTATAAAAAATTAGTGGTTCAAGTGTCTTAATCAATTTTTAAACAGATAATCGGTTTCTTCATAAAATGAAAACTTAGATGAAGCATGCAATAAACGGAGCTTTTAAGATAAAGAAAAGTTTTAATTTGTTTAAATCGTTTTTGGGTATAAAAATGTTTGAAATCTTTATTAATTTGATTTTAGAAATAGTTCGCAAAACTGGAGTACTTAGGAAAATAAAGTTCGTCAATTCTCTATTTTAAATCAGCTTTATAATCAGAAACAGGACTGCAAATCCTGTAAACAAACTTGAAATTTAAATCATTTCCAAAATGGTTTCTGTGTTTATAAATAAAAAAATTGTGGATTAATTTATCAGTAAAAAAATCTTCAGTATGCTGGAACTACAGAGTCAAAAATTCAAGTATTGGGCATTCTTGGACACCTTTTTCTACTAAAAAATATTTAAACCATTCCAAGAAAAGCTTCTTAAAACTGATGCGGTTTTTTGAAAACATTTTGTTAAGGTATATCAGTAGTAAAACGGCTTTTCTTAAGAATTAAATAAAATTGAAATATAGGGTACATAAAAGTGTCTTTTATCTAATTAAAATAAAAACGAAATATTTTTATCGGCTGTAAAAAGAGATATTAACAATCAAATTGTGCATAATGAACTTTGTCGATATCTGTCATGTATGGAAGCCATGCATTTATAAATCACAATATAAATATAAATCAATGTATAAGAAAAAAAAAAACCTAATTTTTTGACTGTTTTTTTAAAAAGATATTGATTTTTTAAGATTACTAGGTTTGTTTGTTTTTAAGAAATAGTGTACACTATTTTATTCTTTTTTACGTAATCGCCCTTATGGAACTTGTATTTTAGGACTAAGTGGGTCCAAAAAGTGTAAAATAGTGTGGAATATTACTGAATAACGAACAAACCTCATACAATATTTTCAAGCACTTTTGGTAAAGCGTATTATTATTGGGAACAGCGGTTTTGTGAACCATATAAAATACTACATCACGAATTAAACTTAATTAGGAAAAAATATAATGATCCGTCCTGGTACAAGTCCCGGCCCGTTCAACAATCAATTTTTTTTAGAGAGAGATGGGCGAGTTCGGCACGAATGGTATGAAAAAGAAAAGAAGGACCTGGCGATAATTTTGTGTTCGACTCTGTCGCGAGTAAACTACCTTAAAAACGTAATCATTTCAACGCCAAAATACGAACATTCAAAAAGGACAACATTTTTTTCGCAATTTTAGCTGCAAAAAATGACATAAAACTGCTGCGAAGTTTGTAATTAATTTGCTTTTAACGGCAAAAATTCAAAAGAAATCAGAAGCTCCGTCGTCAATCATAGCAGAGGTGAAAAATACATACGCGGCCTCTCTTTTTACCTTGCCTCGGGCCATGGAAGTTACTCTCTCTGAGATGTCGCTTCTCATCGAATTCTTCGGATAGTATTACGTAACTTACATAACTGTTTTTTGATACATAATTGTATCAGATTAATAGGATAAACTGGTTATGAATAGTAAATTGGTGTAATTTAAGCTTGAGAAGGAAATTATGCATTTAAATTTAAGAAAATTGTGAAGTATTAAAAATGATGAGAATCTAGGGCAAATACTTACAAAATTAAATAAAATAAATAATAAGCCCTAAAAAGTAATATTTACATGTTGTTAGGATGTTAAACAGGTTTGGCAATTTAATAAAATCCTGGCGAAAATTTGGTTTTTGTTGTTGTGGCGTATGCAGTAACCCAGAAAAACGTAAATTCAGAAAAATCAGTGACGGCAGAAAGTTTATAATATATAAAAGGTCGTTTTTATACTTTTACTTAATTTAACTAACTTGTCAGGTATAGAAAAATATTTTTTAATCTTACTTTTTCTTCATTACCACTTTCTGGAACGAGACCTGTACTAGCTAAGTATTGAATCTGTTGCTGTACATTTTTGTTTCATTTGACTATGGGCCTAATAAACTTTACATTTATCCAACTGTTATATTTCTTGCCTTACTTCTTTAACATATAACCTGGTAAGTTCTAAAACTAGTAACCTTTTTCTTCCTATCTCATCTTCACTTTCTTGAAATTTTTCTTTAAAGTGTCTTGTCATCCTACTCATCTTTTCTCTTAGCCATTGGTTTATTTGTTCTTGGCCTTTCTATTGTTTTTAATTCTTTGCGTTGTTTTGTTTCTACTTGACTAATTTTGTTTCCACACTTTAATACGTTTTGATTGGGACTTTTTCCTTTATAACTTCTTTTTATTTTCCCTTGACTTCTCTTTATTTTCTTGAAATTGTTTTTTTTTCGTTGTTTAAATATTATTTCATGGAATCTTGACCTATTTTTATTTATTTTATGAAATGTTGACTGGTCTTTATTTCTTTCTTCAGATCTTTTTGTTTTTTTATTATTAACTTTATTACTGACCAGTTCTTCCATAACTGTTGTTTGCTGTTTTGACTTAACATGTATTTAATTATACTTTTTAACCACTTCTTTGGTGGACAAAATGCGGGAAAGCTAGGCTAGAATAACTAAAATACATTCTTAAACTAAAATAGGTAATGCTAGCATCCCACAATTCTATAAACTATAAACACGTTTTTAAAGTCCGTACCAATTTTGATTTAAAAACATCAAAAGTTTCCGCTTATTTTTAACCCCACAAAGCAGCCTTCTGAGCTTTAATAAATTTGCCTACACCAAATTAACTCATTCGAAATTCTTCGATTGTATCTCTTGTAAAACTAGCAGACGAAAACAAGCCGACTTAAATGTAATTACACATGCGAAATAAATAAGTCCAGATATTAATGTGCTTAAGTATGCGAATTTAGCCGTCTTAATTTTCATGTTTACGTACATTACTTTATAACATTTTGATTGGTATCTTCGCAACATAACATGAGGTGCTCTTAACTTATAGTTTACACGCTGTATGTGCAGTTTATGTTTTAGTGGCCGCTACTTATAAACCCTAGTAGCTGATTGCATACACATTTACAATTAATTATGTTGATATCCGTCCAAAGCTCAGTTTAAAGACTTGATAGGAATATAATTAATTTCTTTTTAATTGTTTTGATATAGTAAAAGGAATGCAAAAAAGGTGTTGGACAAACAGTAGTGAGCTTTTGCTATATTTAACGCTATTATGAGGATTAGACTATCTTTAGAATTAGATTTATTGGCTCTATCAAGCATAGCTTTTTCTCAAGCGAACTAAAAATAACATAAACTGACCATTTCAGAATACATGACTTTGGCAAATCCGCTATTTTCGTTGGGTGGCATGCAAATAATTTATTCTTCGTTTGTTTACGTACGTTGTTGATTTCTATTGTGCTATAAATTTGATTTTTGTGTGACTTGTTTGGCCATTTCTTATTAGGATGGCTCGAAGTGGATATTATTTAACACTTACTGGTGATATTAAGTCTGGATATGATTAAAAAATTAAAATAATAGAGAAT
The DNA here is from genome assembly GCA_019359885.1 of Listronotus oregonensis. Taxonomy (NCBI): domain Eukaryota; kingdom Metazoa; phylum Arthropoda; class Insecta; order Coleoptera; family Curculionidae; genus Listronotus; species Listronotus oregonensis. The sequence goes on from JAHBCN010000748.1 coordinate 120,276, forward strand.
ATGGTCCCGTGCGTGGTTCCGACTGGAGAATGCAAGCTTGATATTTATGAAATACCCAATATTACTGTGATGTGCTTGGTAAAAAAAAAATAAATATCTAATAAAATAATATTTGTCAAAAGTGACGAGCATTATGTTTTCCACTGAACCCTTGCAAGCCTATAAATAATATAAGGCTGGCTCTGTTCAGAGCATTTTGGCCAAACAAATAAATAATGGTAAATATGTTGTCACTGGCAAGGTCAGAAGCAGTATAGGTACACTATTATTTTTTGTTTTCATTTAAGGTCACTTATATATTTATGATGTTCCATAAAATCGGTTAGTATTAGTTTTTGTCATTGTTACAGGTTTAACATTCCCAACGAATAAGTGCAAAACTGCTTGAAGTTTGGGTTATTATTTTAAAGGTTACCAGCATTTCCAGTGCTTACTGTACTTGTATGGTTGGTTTATTTGGAGTAACCAGTTATGTTGCTACAATTTTATTTTATTTGCAAGCTTGTCCAAATTCCATATAAGACAGTGGTCCTGGTCCTGGTCCTGGTCCAGTATCCACTAAGAAACTTTTTGTTTGGCCAGTGCCTCACAAGAGTGAGAATAAAGAGATGATGAAGTAAAGGATATGAATTGCCCAAATAATCTTCTCTGTTAGTTAAAGCAGCCGGAAAAACGAAACATTATCTCTTACAGCACGCATTGAGCATTTAACAACAGTACAAAGATGGGGCATTTACATAAACAACAATTTGTGACAAATGCGATTGTGTGTCACTCAGAAAATCTGGCCGAACTGTCAATGACGTCATCCTGAAATGATCAATAGGGTGTGCCAGCCTATTTTTATGAATTTAAACCTGGGTAACAATTATGCTAACCTGAACCAAAAGATTTATTTTTTTTATTGTTTTAAACTGGACACCATTTAAGTGCCACAAAGACAGGTCATTAAAACTAAATTTTTGTCAGCCAATCAAAAAAGTAATGCCCCGGGTGAGGATCGAACTCACGACCTTAAGATTATGAGACTTACGCGCTGCCTACTGCGCTACCGAGGCGTGAGAGATAAAATGAATAAGAGCAATATAGAGTCTGAATACGGCTACATTTTAGAATTTTACTGACACCTCCAGTTTTTGTTATTTTCGTCAAGAAAGTTCCAGCCTAATCAGCGAACGTACTAACTGGATTGTCAGTAACATTGTCGTAGTCGTAGTCTTTTAGAAAAATCCCTTTCTGCCTAAAAATTCTAGTCATTTCATGAAGTGCCGGCATACCTATAGTGTAGACGACGCTTCATGAAGTGACTGGGATCTTAATGAAAAGACTATAAAACTAGTTCATATACATATTACGTAGATATGAAAATAAAATTACTTTAAATTAAAAAATGTTTTTCTAAAAATAGGTATACAGCTAAACATAAATGTCTAGTAATTGCTGAAATCTTGCAAACACATTTACTCCGCACGTTCGGTAACATTATGTTGGTTTCTTCTGCACACCGAAACAGGGTGTTTAGGGTGTTCACTAAACACGGGCTCACGGGCTTTGAAAGAGTACACCAAGGTTCAAAAATGTAGTAGGTACCAAAGACAATTACTACTTTCCTATAGATATTGGTGAGAAGTAGGTACTCAATTTGAATTTCTGATAATTTAAAATATCTTAGTAGTTTTTCCTAGATTTTTCAGGTGATTTTTAATTTTTTTCATATTGACCGGATGATTTCACCCCCTAAGAGGAGAATTTTCATTAAAAAAAAGTTTAAAACAATCAAATAAAGTTAGCTTTATTTTTCTGATGAGAAAAGTAAGATCTATTATAAACTATTCGACGGTTTTCTTATATTCATAAGATATTTTCGTGTGTTATCACGTTCGGGGGTAGTTTACCCCCCGGAGGTGGTTTTCCTTAAAGAGATACTGGTGAAAGGTACACGAAGTAAGTTTCTAATAATTTAGAATATCCTAATAGTTTTTTCTAAATTTTTAAGTAATTTTTGAAATTTGAAATATTTTTCATATTTAGGGAATGATTTAACCCCCTTAGGGTGGACTTTTAACTATACTACGCGCTACTTATTATGTAAAGAAATTTTTTTTAAGATGTTATTTTATAGAAAAAATACAATTAGAATTACTTTGATTCGTATTATAATATTATTCATATATTTCAGTTTTGCGTCATTATATCATTTTTTCGAAATTTTTTGAAAAACCAAAATATATGCTTATCTCGATTTTTCATTACCGACAATTTGACATAAATATGCAGAATATTTTTAGAATTTATTTTAAGGTAAGGGTGAGAAAATAGGCTAAAAATATGCTGTTTTTGCGGTACCTCTTTGAAAGAAGGGAAGCAATTTATAAAATCCCACCTTTATATAATGTATTTCCCTTTATATTAAGGATGTTGCAGTTCATTAAGGAATAACTAAAATAATATGACTATTTTTCAAATCGATGCTAAAATTTGGTCGATTGATAATTCTAGGGAAAGCATTGCTCTATTGCTTCCATGGACATTAAGCCGCTATATAAATCATAAAAAATTAAAATCTGGGAAACGTTAAGCACAAAATAAGGCATATTATAAAAATAATTTTTCGGAAGATCAGCTCTCAAACGTTCAAGTTATGAGTTTTTCAAAAAATAATAAATTTTAGCGATTTTTCGGAGTGTTCTCTGCGAAAATATAATATAAATATAATATAATGTAAAGTTTTATAAAAAACCTTTTTATTTCCTTTAAGACTTCTATTACAAAATACCTATTGACAGTATTGCAATAAAATTACAATTAAATTAAAATATTTTAATTTAAAAGAACAAATGGCAATTTTTTTCAGGTTTTTCTGTAATAATAATAATAATAATGATATCCGTTTGTTTTTTAATACTTTTATTATCGATATCATGATTATATCAGCTTATTAAATTTTACATTTTGCTTTAATTGGGATCTAGTTACCTAACTAATTTTAATAATAAAACAATACAATTCTCTAATATGGATCAAGCTTGTAACATATTGTTTCAGCGAAATATGAACAGACCTTGACTTCTGTAATAGGAGTAAAGTAGCAGTACACAGCTTTACAAAAGCAGATAAAGCACAAAAAATACTTAACAATACGTACATGTGTGATGCATATCTTATTATATTTATATTTGAAAAATGATCATGAGCTTGTTACTTTTTATGGTAGATATGACGTTTAAAGACGCAATGGCGGATTTTTAATATTTTATATTTTCCTTTTTGCATATTAAATATTTTATATTATCTTTAAATAGGTCCACTGATAGTGTATATCTAAAGAGAAAACATTAAAAACTATGGAGAAATGGTGTTTTATATACTTTAGTACCTTTCGTTAAAAAATATGTAATTTTACGTAAGAAACATCCATACTTAAAAATAATGTCTATAACGTGCAACTTATAAAGAAATTAATACTTATGAACGTCTCATTAAAAAGAGAAATAATTAAATATATTTTTGGCTATCAACATAGTAGAGACTAATCTTCAAACGGACCTTAAGAAGATTTTATTATAAAAATATGTAATAAGAGGCTTAATTTTTAAGACATAAAGTGCTTAGATTTACAGAATCTAAACATATTACCACTTAATTTAAAAAACTAAAAATTATTTAATACTTTTTAGCGAGTCCTAATTGTTTTTAATTAATAAATAAATATAATTAGCAACTTATGAAAAGATATGATACGCCAATGTTTTGTTTTATTAAATTTTTGACAAACTATTCATAAAACCAAAGACAATTGTAGTTATCACTATAGACACACAGAATAATGTAAAATTTTTGGTAATAGGTTTGGACGCTCGCTTGCTGAGATTTCTTGAGCGAGCGTCCATCGAGAGAATATACGTGCACTCGCTGCTGTATAATCGAACACTGTTGCCAAACCAATAAAAGAAGTAACAGAAAGTAGGAATTATTTCTGTCGAAAATAGGCTTCGAATTTATATTCGTTTTAATATTCCTAATCTTTTTTTTTTCTTTATGAAATAATAAATCTTTAATTATTTAAACTTGAACTGTGGGGAATTATTTCCTAAAATATATTTATACCTAGTATAAGAATACACGTTGGTAAACATGATTTAAAATTTTTACAAATTCTTTTTTTTTTATTATAAGACATCCTTACATAAAAAGAAATGTTTGTATAGGCTCACCTAAATTTATTTAATTTTTTTTATAAATAAAATCCAAATAAACGCATGTATTTTTTAGTTTATTGCTATTGGCAAATAAAGTGAGAATTATTAATTAAAGTGTGGCCATCAAAGAAGCAAAAAACGGCTAGTTTTTTGGAGTTAAATAAAAAAAAAACGTTTTTGTTTAATTCATTGCATATCGTATTGCCATTTGTGCGTTGTGATTTGTTTGTGTTTTTCCTGGTGGTAATTAAAATTTGTATTCTTGTTAAAATGTCGGGAAATCTATGTCAATATTATGACTTATTACTGCCGAGTGAGTCGAAGAGCAGATAAAGTTAGGTTTTTTCGTTTTTCCTGCAAGAATAGTACACTATGTAAGCAATTGATTATAAACTGTGGTAAGTATTTATCTATGTATATTAAAATTATTTAGACTAATAAATACCTTATAATTATGATCGACACCTAAAATTTAATTTTTGTTTAGAGTAACCTTTTGATAGTTATTAATTCAAATATTTGATATTTAAAAGAGTGACCGCAAAAATCGCTTAAAAACTGCCTGTTTTTTCACATTTATTCATTTAGGAAGAGCATTGCATTTCGTTTTTTGCAAATTTTAAAAAATCACTTCTATTAAGGGGTCGGAAAGATGCCAAATCTAAAAAATTTCAAAAATAGCAGTGGAATTAAAAGTTATTCTCACTGCAATTTTTGTTTCTTCTGCGAAGGTTGTAAATTAACCCCCATGAATGTGGGGGTACAATCATCCCCTAAAATATATAAAATTATGTACAACTTTAAAAATTGCAAAAAATCAGATTGTTTGGACATGCCTAATAAAATATAAATGTATATGATAGTCAACCACCCTTTTCTAAGGGTAAAATTACCCTTATTAGTGAGAAAAAATGAATGAAGTCCTAGCTTTTACAAAAAAAATCTTAGCTTTGTATTTTTTTGATCCAAGTTAAAAAGCCGGTGTACCTAGATTTTTTGAGATCACTTTTAACCACAACTAACCAAAACCACCCCTGCGAGGGGGTAAATTAATCCCCTAAAATTAAGAAAATTCATGTTATATTTGAGATATTCTAAAACATCCAAATATACTTTTTAATATTTTAAAAGTTTTATATGATTTTATACATTTAAGGGGATAAATTTACCCCCTTGCAAGGTAACTTTGATTAGAAATGAACTCGAAAAACCCAAGAAGGTCTACTTTATACACCTGGGATGAAAAATATGAGCCCAAAACGCTTTTGGATAAGCTAACATTTTATTCAATTTTTATGATAATGCGGGTTTCTTTACCCTTAATTTTAGGAGTGGTTTATTATCAAAACTTACTCTAAACTGTCCGTCATATTTAAGATATCCTAAAACATCTGAATATATTTTTTTTACAATTTTAAGTTGTATATGATTTTCTACATTTTAGGGGATGCATATACCCCCTTGCAGGAGTGGTTTTGGTAAAATTAAACTAGAAAAATTTAGTTACACCTGGTTTATATACTTGGATAAAAAAATACCAACTAAGACTTTTCTTGAAAAAGCTAGTATTTTTTTTTTCATTTTTCCTATTGGTAAGAGTAGTTCCACCCTTAGAATAGAGTGCTTGACTATCACATACATTTATTCATTATTAGACATGTCCAAAAAATCTAATTTTTTTGCAATTTTTAAAGTTGTACATGTGTAGTGTTATGTAATCAGCCCTTTGTATAGGTCTGTTACGTAAACTTAGTGGACTGTAAAAATTATAGGTCGTACTGACTCACCTTGATAATTCGCTCGCTAAATTATTTTTTTTTGTATTTAAATATTTAATTTGAAAAAAAAAAAAAAAGTATCTTACCAAAGGATGATCTAGCAGGAAGGAGTAGGATCGCTTCGTGATGATCACTTAATGGTAAGACGTAGTCAGCACGTTTGTATACGTATAGAGAGTACCGGCACCTTTCGTAAGTTGCTTTCTTGATACTGGTTCCTTGTATCAGATTGGTACGTAGCATTTTTTTTGTATAAAAGGTAAAACGGAGAAAAAAGGGATGGTCAAATGAGAATTTAAATGGTGCGGTAAAGGATGGTAAATATTGATAAGCAATAAAAGTACCCAAATTTTTAAGTTAAATACAGGGACATGACATGTTTTAGAATTAATAAAATTGATAAAATTTGTAACATAAAGCAGTGTAACTGAAGACGTATGAATAATAATTTTATATAATTAGAAAGTAACTTAAAACTAAAGTAAAAAAAAATAATTAAAAAAAAAAAAGATGTGAAGACAGAACACTCATTCCCCTGAAAATGCCCAGAGCATTTTCAGAATTAAGCATTATTAGGTAATGGACATAATTTGACTAATGGTCGTTTAATTAAACTCCTTAGCCGTTTTTATCACAGCCACTCTGGCTATCTTGACCACCACAAATCACTTGTGTGCGACCTTAAGGCCAATTAAGAGGACTAGTATCCTCGTTTTTAATCAGCACCATATATTAGGCGTGATTGTTGAAATATTTAAAGTATTCCACTTTGCACGTTGTTGCAAAGTATGCAAGTATTCACGGTGCCATCTACGCCAAAAATCAAAATGTATTCTTTTGTAGCAGCTGCCAGCGAGAAAGTCTATTCAATTTTAACGAATTTAAGTCTCTATCTGGAATAGCTGTTAAAGGCTCCAAGGTTAAGAAATGACCGGGCGTCAATACTGATAGATCGCTCGGGTCTGTACTACATTAATAGGGCATAAAGGTCTTAAGTTTAAAACTGCTTCTACTTGGGTAAGTACAGTGTAAAATTCTTCGTAACTTAGAATTTGTCTATAACTCTTAATAAATGCGATTTAACGCATTTAATATTAGCCTCCCATAATCCGCCCATGTGCGGCGCGTTCGGTGGGATAAAATGCCATTTTATGGCTTCAGTATTGGCTGTTTCTAAGAAAATTTGTTTTAAATATTTGGCTGCGCCTACAAAATTGGTACCGTTATCTGAATATACATTAGAACATCGACCCCTTCTAGCAATACAGGTGACGAAAACCAGCCAAGAACGATTCAGCAGATAGTTCAGAGAGAAGTTCTATGTGAACGGCTTTGGTAGCGCAACAAATAAAGAGGCAAACGTAAGCCTTTAAACTTCTAGAACCCCCCGTAACCTATTCATAGTAATTGTAAAATGACCAGTGAGATCCACGCCCACATTTTCGAATGCTTTGGCTTGCGATACACATAATTTAGGTAAATTACCCATTTTTGGCTGGTATGATTCGGGATGTGTTTTCCAGCAAGTCTGACAACGAAAAATAACTTTTCGAATCAACTTTTTGGCAGCGAGTATCCAGAAATTTTGAACTAATAAGCAATGCGTGGTTTGTATACCTGCATGACAAAATTTTGTATGTATTTCAAGAATGAGCAATTCAGTGAAAGAATTGCTGGGCAACAAAATAGGAAATTTATTATCAAATTTAAGTTCAGAATTGCATAATCTTCCTCCTACTTAAAATATTTTTATTATCTAAAAATGGATCTAATTTTCTTAAATATTTTGGAACAGGTTCTTTATTAAGTAGTAATGAAATTTCTTTTTGAAAATAAGTATTCTGGACATGCTTTGCTAAAACTAGCAGAGATTCATGCAGCTCAGTTGAAGAAAGATTACACTTTATTGGATTATTTTATTTCTTAGGTTATGAAGAAATCGTAAAACGTATGCTAATATTCTTTTAATTTTTGAAAGGAAGAAAAGTTTTGAAATAATTTATCAATAAAATGATCATTTTTCTTTGAAGCAGATATGGAAAGCACACCTTTCGCCCTTCAGCCTCCGCTTCAGGCGGCACTGACTGTTGAACTTTAAGGAAATCCCACGATTCTTCTGGTGTATAAAGCTTTCAGCCATTCCACCAAAGAGAAAAAAGCGGATATTTCCGGGGAGAAAGCCACGAACCACAATCAGCAGGATTCAAAGCTGAAGGAACATAGTACCAGTTTTTCGGGAGAAAGCTTTTCTTGAATATATGTAACACGATTACTTACAAATGTTTTCCAACAGTGTGGTGAACTCTGAATCCAAGAAAGTGTAACTTTACTATCGGTAAAAGCAAATATTTTTTGAAAAGTTATGGTTTTTTCAAACGTATTTAAAGTAAATTTTATAAGCTTTGAGAGCAGGACTGCAGCGCAAAGTTCTAGTCTCGGCAATGAGATTCTTTTAAGGGTGCCACCTTAGACTTTGCACATACAAGAAAAGTTTTAAATGAATTGTCGTCAGACAAAATTCTGAAATAAATGACTGCTGCAAAACCCCTTTCGAGGCGTCAGAAAAACCACCAATTGGCAACCTTGCATATTACTCGGCTAATATTTATATGTCTAGATATAGTAAAGCTTGAAAATATTTTTACCCACTTTTAAACCTTTCCCATTTAAAAATTATATCATTTGGAGAAGTATCATCCCAGCCTAGCCCTAAAGACCATATAGACTGTAAAATTAGTTTACAATAAAGCAAAAGTGGAGCAACATCCAGGTTCAAATATTCTTGCTAATTCGGACAAGATGTTTCTTTAGTACAAGGCTTATCACACAATTAAATGAATAGAAGAAATTATCATTTTTTGGGTCCCAACGCAGACCTAATATTTTTAAAGTATTATTTTCTAAATCCAAAGAAAAGTCCTTTGTTTGTACATGTGATTCAGGTAAGTCTAAAAGTAATCGGGTTCATTACTAGCCCATTTTCGGAGTTCAAAACTACCCTTTTAAGTAAATGAATTAGTTCGTCTTTAGTTTTAAAGCCTGATTAAAATCTTGACTGCCTGCAGCAATATCGTCAACGTAAGTCGAGTTAAGCAAAATTGAACTAGCCAAAGGTAGATCAGTATAATCATTAGCCAGTTTATTTAAAGTACGTATAGCTAAGTATGGTAAACAAGCTACACCAAAAGTTACAGTATTTAATTGATATTCAAGCACCGGTTCATTGGGCGAAAACCGCCATAAAATTTTTTGTTATTTTCTTTGTTCCGGTTTTACTAAAATATTACGAAACATTTGTTTAATATCACAAGTAAAGACGAATTTAAAAATTCTAAAATTAAGTAAAATTTTAACCAAATCAGCTTGAAGTTTTGGACCAGCGTAAAGTGCTTCATTTAATGAAATTTTGTTAGGAGCATGACTGACGTATCAAAGACAACTCTAACGGAGTAGACGTGGAGTCTTTCTTTTGTACTGCATGATGAGGAATATAAAATTCATCTGACGTAAGCGATGAATTTAAGACCCGTTCCATATGTCCCAAATCTAAATATTCACGTAAGACATCAGAATATGCGTGATACATCTCTGAATCTTGTAATAGACGCCTTTCTAAAGAGTAGAATCTACTCAAAGCCACTGATCTAGTATTACCAAAGTCAGAGCATAAATTTTAAAAAGGTAAAGCCACAGTATATTTTCCTTCTGAAGATTTTGTAGTTGTATCTACAAAATATTTTTCGCAGTACAAATCTTCCGGAGGTTTAGAAATCACTTCTGGTACCTCTTCTATTTCCCAAAAATCGCTTTATAGAATTGTCCAAATCAGTATTAGTAAAAGTAGTAAAAATGACTGTATATTTTTTGAAACGAAATTAGAGTTGGTCAAAGGCACTTTCCCCATAATTGTCCATCCAAAATAGTATTAACAAATGTAGGACTATCTTGCCCGGTACATATTTTGCGTTTTCCAAAATGGAACCGAATATATCCGCACCTAATAGTAAGTCTACTTCATCCCTTTTATTAAACCCGGGATCACTTAGTTTTAAACCTTTAGCCTGAGGTATTAAAGAAATGTCAAACGAAGTTCGTGGCATTGAGTCGCAGATTTTATCAATAATAATCGCTTCGATATTTAGACTTGTAGTTTCATTATCTAGTGGAGCAATATGCAAAATACACCTGACCGAGCGGAGGTACACATTCTTTCTAGACCTAGTAAGTTTAATGAAATATTAAATTTTGATAATCCCAATTTGCCAACAAGTCTTTTTGTAATAAAAGAAGATTGAGCACCTGTGTCTAAAATAGCCTGAGCTTGAAGCCAATTACCAAAATTGTCTTTAATATTAAGTAAAATAGTAGACAGTAAAATATCATGATTGTTTAACAACATGCCCACTTGCAAAACTCTGTCCTCATTATTGTTGGAAGTGCTTTGTACTGAAGTATAAGTGGGAGCATTTTGTATAATGCTGTTATGTGAATTTATATGCGAATTGTGGGGTAAATTATAATTTTGAGTATTATTTTGAGGCTGTACAACAGTATTTTTTACTGGAACAGTATTACTCGGAGTAGAACCTACAGTATTATTATTATTGTAAGGTAAGTGAAGTAATGAATGATGATTTTTGTTACAAGTTTTACATCTTTTTTGTGAAGTGCACTAAAAATTGTATGAGAATTAGCTAAACAATTTATACAGGCTTTATTGCCTTTGACAATATTTATTCTTTCGAAAGGAGTTTTTGATAAGAATGTTGGGCATTTATAAATAATGTGCGCCTCTTTTACACAAAAGGCATGAAGTCACCGCTGGGCTTAACGTTTGCTGGTGTGAGTAAAAGCAGAAGAATTACGTTTAAAATTTGAACGGTTTAAATTTTGATTTAAAGGTTTATGTTTCCTTTGAGTGGTATTAAGATTTATAGATTCTAAGGCGGTACCTTGCTTAGAAACGAAATCAAGATATTTTCATAAGTAGGCATGTCATTAGATGCATGATGTTGTCTAAATGTCTTTTGTGTAACAGGGTCCAAACGATCTAACAGCATGTTAGCCAGAATAAAATTCCATTCTGAGGGTTTGTATCCCATGTTTTGTAAAGAAGCTAAGTTGTCTTCAAAAGTATCGATTAAATGACGTAATGAATGCACATCATCACTAACTAAACTCGAGGAACCTTCAATTGCTTTCCAGCAAGAAACTGCCCGGACACGTTGATTGCCGTACCGCTTTAATAAAGTATTATAAGCAATATTATAATTCGCACCCACCAACTTAATATTTTTAATTAAATTCAGAGGAACGCCATTTAATACGGAAAGCAAATAATTAAACTTTTCTATGTCAGAAAGAGTATTACTATTATGAACTAAAGCATTAAACAATTCAACAAAACTAGGAAAATTTTGAGAATCCCCGCTAAACTTGGGTAACTTGATTTTTGGCAATATTGCATGTTCATTTCTCTGTGCAACAGAAACATTATGACTTTGATTCAAAGAATCATAATGGATTTCAATTTCAAATAAATCATGATATATGGTCTGAATATTAGTACATCTTCCGAAAATCAGTATGTATAATGTTTTCAGTAGTCACTTCGTGACGTATCAGAAGCTATTAGGCCAATAATTGCAAAATGATTTTTTTCGAAATCTTTTATTATCTTTTTAAAAATTTTAAACATAACCTTAAATTTGCTATGTAAAGATGAGTTGTCTTTAGCCTCATCTGCAACTCTTTCAATGCATTCTAACTGATTAATTGATATTTGTCGTAAAGCCGAAAAGCGTAAGTATTTTTGCTCTTCCGTAGTTGAAGGAGGCATTATTAATTAAAGTATTTTTGATATGAATTTATTTTAAATAAAGAACGATTTTATTAAGAAGCAATGTATTATATATCGTAAAGCTCTTTTATTTGCAGAATAAAATGTGTTAATAAAACTAAAATTCTTGTAACAAATAAGTTTTATTTTATTGACCTTTTATCGTGAAAGCTCTTTATTTGTGTAAAAATAAAAATAAACCTTTCAGTGTTTATAAACTATTGTAAAAGCTCTTTTGTATGTAAAAATAAAAAACCTATTCTACTTTTACAATAAACAACCTTATATTTGCAAACCCAAAAAACTAATTGACCAGTATGCCACAAAATAAAAGAATTTAACCAAGATAAGATTCTTGATACGGACAAGAACCAAAGGTAATCCCATCATTTGCTTAATTATGAAATATATTTTTTAAAATTAGAACATTTGATGAAAAATAAGTAAGAAATGGTAATATATGGTCCTGTATTTAACTGATTTATTTGATAAATAAAAACGGTAAAAAGACTGATAATGAAATTTATAATAACTGAGCGAGCGAATTTCAATTAGTAAATAAAATTAATCAATGATCCGGCTCGAAGGACCAAAAATGTAGTGTTATGTAATCAGCCCTTTGTATAGGTCTGTTACGTAAACTTAGTGACTGTAGAAATTATAGGTCGTACTGACTCACCTTGATAATTCGCTCGCTAAATTATTTTTTTGTGTATTTAAATAAAATTTGAAAAAAAGTATCTTACCAAAGGATGATCTAGCAGGAAGGAGTAGGATCGCTTCGTGATGATCACTTAATGGTAAGACGTAGTCAGCACGTTTGTATACGTATAGAGAGTACCGGCACCTTTCGTAAGTTGCTTTCTTGATACTGGTTCCTTGTATCAGATTGGTACGTAGCATTTTTTTTGTATAAAAGGTAAAACGGAGAAAAAAGGGATGGTCAAATGAGAATTTAAATGGTGCGGTAAAGGATGGTAAATAGCATTGATAAGCAATAAAGTACCCGAATTTTAAGTTAAATACAGGGACATGACATGTTTTAGAATTAATAAAAATTGATAAAATTTGTAACATAAAGCAGTGTAACTGAAGGCGTATGAATAATAATTTTATATAGTTAGAAAGTAACTTAAAACTAAAGTAAAAAAAAATAATTAAAAAATAAAAAGATGTGAAGACAGAACAACATGATTTTATATATTTTAGGGGATGATTGAACCTCCACATAGTTCATGGGGGTTGATTTACAACTTTTGCGGGGATGGAAATGTATTATTTCATTTTTGCAAGGTCCATTTGAAACAAAAATTGCAGTGAAAATAACTTTTAATACCACGGTATTTTTGCAATGTGTTAGATTTGGCATCTTTCCAACCCCTAAATAGAAGTGATTTTTAAAAATTTGCAAAAAACGAAAAGCACTTCCTTTCCTAAATGAATAAATGTGAAAAAAACAGGCAGTTTTTAAGCGATTTTTGCGGTCACTCTTTTTGATATCAAATATTTGAATTAATAACTATCAAAAGGTTACTCTAAACACCTATTAAATTTTAGGTGTGGATCATATAATTATAAGGTATTTATCAGTCTAAATAGTTTTAATATACATAGATAAATACTTACCACAGTTTAGAATCAATTGCTTACATAGTGTACTATTCTTGTAGGGAAAACGAAAAAGCCTAATTTTATCTGCTCTTCGACTCACTCGGCAGTCATAATATTGACATAGATTTCCCGACCTTTTAACAAGAATACAAATTTTAATTATCACAGGGAAAACACAAACAAATCACAACGCACAAATGGCAATACGATATGCTATGAATTAAACAAAAACGTTTTTTTTTATTTAACTCCAAAAAACTAGCCGTTTTTTGCTTCTTCGATGGCCACACTTTTATTAATAATTCTCACTTTATTTGCAAATAGCAAAAAACTAAAAAATACATGCGTTTATTTGGATTTTATTTATAAAAAAAAATTAAATAAATTTAGGTGAGCCTCATTTCTTGTTATGTAGAGATGTCTTATAATAAAAAAATAGAATTTGTAAAAATTTGAAATTATGTTTACCAACGTGTATTCTTATACTAGGTATACATATATTTTAGGAAATAATTCCCCACAGTACAAGTTTAAATAATTAAAACTTTATTATTTGATAAAGAAAAAAATAAGATTAAGATTATTAAAACGGATATAAATTCAAAGCCTATTTTCGACAGAAATAATTCCTACTTTCTGTTACTTCTTTTATTGGTTTGGCAAATGCGTTCGCTATGCCAGCAGCGTGTGCACGTATATTCTTCGATGGACGCTCGCTCGAGGAATCTCAGCAAGCGAGCGTCCAAACCTATTACCAAAAATTTAACATTGTTTTGTGTGTCTATAGTGGTAACTACAATTGTCTTTGGTATCGCAGATGATCTTTATGCATTTATTAATGGTATAAGAACGATAAGGCCGAAAATTCCTAATAAGAAGCCGAAGATAACTTCGTACATTACATCTTAGTTTTAACCCTCAAGTTTAGTGTTCTTATTTTAGTTCTTCCAGAACCACGGCTGTCACCTGTTAAATGTCATATGTCAAAAAAACTACGTGACTTAGGAACTTTAGGGTTTTTTTAATTACCGCACAAAAGCGCATTATGCGGCATGTCAGCATTTTTTGTACGTAAGTGCTCTTATTAAGGCATACTCCAGCTTAGGATAATTTTCTGTTCTCTCAGAGAACAAAAAAGTTATCCGAACCCCGATTAAGCCTCGATTAGAGCACTTGCGGATAAAAATGTGTTGAGCATTGGACTGCATAATGCGCTTCTGTGAAAAGCACCCTTCAGCTAACGTGGATAAGAGCTATCTTAAGGTCTTATGCTGTCAACATGCCACATGTTTTAGGAATTATAAATTATGGCCTCATTATTGGGGTCAAAAGATCAAGGTGATATTTACTGACATTTAACTCACGATTCCAAAGTCAAAGAAGAAATATGACGCATGAAAAAGGCTAATATTGAGATTCTTGGTTAGCCCTCATAATTACCCCTATCATTCATATTACAATATTTTCTTTAAACTTTAAATATCAAATATGAAAATATGTAATAAACATATTATTTAATTTATCATTCAAACGAATTTTTGTATTTAATATCAGTGTTTCTAGATGAGTGTTATGCCTTTTACCGATGAAATAAACAGTTCTCTACATCAAACTTTGAAAGTGTTTAAAAAATCAAAAGTTTTAATTAATAATAACAGTAAAATACCGCCTTAAAGGACCTAAAATAAAACTCGTCAATTAATTCCGTTTAAATTTTTTAAAAAGCTTAATAAAAGTCCTTTTGGTTATAATGATATAACTTTACAGCTTTATGCTCTGATGTTAGATAGAAAAAAAAATAAATTGCTAATAATAATGAAACACCGATGTGCAAGTTAAAATGTGTAACAAAAATTTTAAGAAATTTGTAGAAGTCTAGAAGCGTTATGACTTTTGAATTTAAAATAAATTTTGGTAAGGATCACTTCCAGTCATCGTTTCCGGTCATCCGAATATGTAGTCAAGTTTGGTTTCAAATGAAAGTGTCCAACTTATATCGTCGACTAATTATTCGCAAGTTTTAAACAATTATACTGTTTATTTTTATATTCACAAAATTATGTTTTAATGTAAGCATTGTTTCCACTCCTTTACTAAAAAAGACAATGCTAAACATCATAAAGATGGCAAACAGTCATTATATATTAATACATATTTTAAAATTAACTGGTGTTTTGAGAAAAATTTAAATGCAAAAAAATATCTGGACATACTCTAAACAAACCTTTTTGATACCCTTGACGATATTTATTTAAATGAAGTAATAGAGGTTTACTTTTAGCAAGGTGGTGCTTCTACCCATAACGATTTTAAATAAGAGAGTCTTTAAATACTACTTAAACCCCTTAGAACAGGAACACATGGAGCTATAAGGCCACCACAATCTCCGGACCTTACACCTCCAGATTTATTTCTTTGTTAACTGTTGGAAAATAAAATTTATTTACAAAGAATTCATATTAACCCGACAACCAATTAATCAAAGAATTTATAAAGCAGCTTTTCAGAAATAAAACCATTACACATCGTGAATGCCTTAAAATCCGTTCGAAAAGATGCCAAGAGTGCATAGAAAACAACGGTGGGACCTTTAAACATGTGTGTTATTTTTTTGAAAAGAGAATATAATATGCTATTTTTAAATAAACATATACATGGTGTTTCATTTAAAAAAAGGAGGTAAGTTGCGATAGCTATTTACCTGACCCCGTTTTCCTATTCCGAAAACGGCATATTATTTAACAATCATTAAAAAGAAACTTTTGTATACAGGGTGATTCATGAGGAAATGTCAATACTTTAGGTACGTAGTCAGGGTCTAAAAATAAACTTAAAAGTTTATACAAGTATGGGTCCGCAAGGCCCTCGTTTCCGAAATACAGGGTGTTAAAGTTTTTATTTAATTTTTCTAGTTTTTTAAGTAAAATCTATGATAATGTAAATATTAAAGTAAAATTTGGTATCTATAGGTTTTTTGATATGACGAATTCGAATCTAATCTTAGTACGGCTCTTACTTGTAGGGGGAGCCACCTACACGCCTTTTTACCATTTTGAACAATCACAACTTTTTGGTATGGCACTGTATTACATTTTTAAGTAAATTAAAAAACTGTTTTGTCACTTTTACGTCAAAAAGGTATATCTGTTAAAAGTCGATATGAGCAACCGTTTTCGAGATATTTGGAATTAAAAAAAAATACCACGCATGACACGCATCTGATTTTATTATAGCAAAATTCAAAAAAATAAAAATTAAACAAAATGTATAATTAAACGATATGTATTTTAATTTTTAATAAAATTATTGTTCTTAAATTATGTTTATCAAAAAATAATTTTTTTTTTTGAATATAAAAAAAATATTAATAAAAATTTTAACACCCTGTATATCGGAAACGAGGGCCTTGCGGACCCATATGTGTAAAGACTTTTATGCTTATTTTTGGACTCTGAGTACGTACCTAAAGTATTGACATTTCCTCATGAATTATAAGAAAATGAGGGGTCATTCAGATTTTTTTTTATTGTTTCCCATATATCTTTAGCGAGGGAAAATTTACATTTTTTTTTTATCTTCTGCCCCAGAAAGAGCACATGATGCCTATAATACTTTTTTAATAGCACTAACTATCACAGAGTTACCCTACAAAAGTGTCGAAAATGGGGTACCCTGTACAACTTTGCAGTAATTTTTTTAATTACCTCTTTGGTTCACGAGATCCCGATAATGAAAGTCAAATTCTTTCCTTGCTTAAAGTAATTTTTAAATTTGATATATTTTACTCCGACAAAGCTGACCTAACTCAAACTTATCCGAACTAACTAAACAAATAAAGAATTGAGTCACGAGAGTGAAACTCGGCTTTCTCCGGATTAAATAGTTTAAAAAATCAATTTTTTTCTATGGGTGTGTGTAATTATAAATTTTTAAAAAATTATAAAATTAATTAGTTTGCTTTTGTTTTTTTTCTAATAGTAACTAATAAACAATATTTAATTAAAAGAATTTATTAAGTTCTTTAGAATCATTAAATTTTTTTAACTTCGCAAATAAAATGAATCTATTGTTTAAAAAATGTCTTAATAACTTGTATTATTTAGTATTTAAACTAGTTATTTCTATAATAACTTTAATAGCAATACCTTTACGATTCCTATAAGGTTACCTTACTTATTATAGTAATTTTTTTACCACTGTTATTAAAAAACTAAGGATAATAATTCATTATATAATTGTAGTAAATACAAAAAACTATAACATTTTATTCTCCGATTTTTCTTGGTGCATGTTTTAAGTAAGTAGATATATTTATAAATAATTTAATTTTATTAAATAACAGTTATGAAAAGACCAAAATTATTTTTAAGAATTTGATAATAATTTTAAATTATATGTCGGTTTTTTAATATACACTTTTTATATACGAGTACAAAGCTTTATGTATTATCTTAGACCGTTTTTATACTAAATAATACAAAAACAATCATGTGAGTTAAATAAAAGATATTGCTTTTAATTTAATGATCCTAATATAAATAAAGTATAGAATTTTACAAATAAACATTGTCAGCCGTTGTTGGGATATCGATTTGTTTTGAGATCTTTTTTGATGCTGATCATTTATCATGGACTGTCTTCGCACATTACAAATTTTAACTGCCTAATTTATCACACTTTTTACAATGTCATATTTTATGTTATTGAAATGATTTGATACAAAGTTGAGATCCTATTTCGCGTGAGTGTTAAATTTTTCTGAACTAAGATGTGAATTTATTACTGTTGTTTTAATCGTTATGACCCAAGTACGACACTTTTGTCCCTTTGGCAGGTAGTGCAGGACTTTTGTCGACGTAAACTCTCTCTTTTCTCTAAAGCTTTAGATTTTTTAAAACTACCTAGGAGCATTGCCTTAAGAAAATCTGTAAAATAACGTGTTTGCCCTTTTTTTTTTTTTGTTCTTCTAAGGCCAATCTTTTTCTATCTTCGGCAGTGCTTCCCTTTTACATTTAGGATAGATACTCTTTGTAAATTTGCATACAATTTTTTTGTTCTTTTTATTGGCCAACCTCTTTTAATAATATTTTTCGGGGTAATTCGTCTCAGATCGCTTACACTTCCCATCTGTTTTGTTTTCATTTGAGGTAGGTATATTTTAACGTATTCTTTTCGATGCAACATATTCTTTTCTGACTTTCAGTCACCTTAAATATGTGCCTGTAGTACTAAAGACACCCATGTATGATACAGTAATTCACTTTCCCATACTTTTTTCTTTACTTACCTCTTGAGATTAAGTTTAAGTCTTTTTGTCTATTGCCACTTGTTAGTCCCATCGTGCCATTCTTGCTGCCACTTTTCTAGGGTCATCTTCCTTGTTTTTTTTATCCGTTACCTCTTATATGGCTTCTTTTACCGAAAGATGAAATGATGGTTTTTAAGAGATAACTAGCAGTGCCGCTGTTGAGGTGGTTCTGTAGGACGACGATCCTTATTGTACTGTACGTGCAGTTATTCGTAACCTTCTTCTTTATGGCTCGTTGTCATATTACTGCCTCATACAAGATTAATGAGAGGTTCATTGCTCATCTGTCGTTTAGTTGTTAGTCTTTTAAATTAAAATAGGGAAACAATGCTACCTTGCTCAGATATATCAAAGCCTGACATCATTCAGTAGATAAAGTCCGGCAGACTAAGATAGGCAGAGCACGTGCAGAGCGGCCAAAACGATCGCCTTATAAAACGGGTATGGGAAGAAGCACCACCAGGAAAAATACTACTGGGAAGACCTAGGCTCGGATGAAGAGATAACATCACAAAAGATCTGGCTATCCTTGGAGTAGACCAGCAAGAATGGAGGGAGATGACCCCTGACCGTTCCAAGTGGAAGCAGATAGTCAAAGCAGCCAAGACCCACCCTGGGTTATAGTGCTACGGAGTAAGTAAGTAAGTATGTCTTAAACTTGAACTGCAGCTTCTTTTACTGTCCGACCTGCTAGAACCTTTGCTTGCGTTTTGTGCGGGGCCAGGCTAACATTTTTAATCTTTATCCAATCCGCGACGCATCTTAGGGACGCATTAGACTTTTAAGTCAGTTCTTCCTCGTCTTTTCCTATAATAACTGGTTATCCGCGTACCCGATCAGCGTTAAATCTCAGGACAAGGAAATATTAGGGATACCGTCATAAGAAAGGTTCCAAAGCGGTTTTAAAGTGGACCCTTGGGTATCCTCGCATGTCATCTTCATACTCTTAGTTTTTCCTACAAAAAGCCATCACTCCCTTAACTAGGTTGCTATTATATTGTAGAGTTAGGATTCAGTGCGCCTTTTTTATTTATTTCCAGTATTCTACTTCATAGGAAACTTCATAGAAGATCTAAGTTCTATAATTTTTAAAGGAAATGCTAAAAGTTCTTGGTTTTATTAATTTAATTTTAGATAATTAATGGATCGTCCACATACATTTTCCTTTATTTTGATTTTTTTTGCTTTATGGCTAAATTTTTAAAATATTTGCGTAAATGTTGCTTATGATTTTAAAAAGAAGGAGTACTTGAGTGGACTATTAGGTAGCTTGTAAAGTAAATGGATGGCATATTAATATTATGGTATATAAATAATTGAAAACTTTAAGTATTTCTAACAAATACAAACCAAACTTTTCCACGAATAAATAACAAAGAAAAAGCAATATTTAGGTCACAGGATTCCAAACAAAGTCATACATGAACTTTTATTATTACAAGCACAAAATACATAGGTACCTATATATTTTGTGTTACAAGACATGGTATTGTGAGGTCTCTGGTAAACAAAATTATAATATATATATATATATATATATATATATATATATATATATATATATATATATATATATATATATATATATATATATATATATATATATATATATATATATATATATATATATATATATATATATATATATATATATATATATATATATATATATATATATATATATATATAGTATTTTTCGGTTTACAATCCGTTCGTCAGTAGATGAATTTTCACGACGTTTCGCCAACATCTCAGTTGGCATTTTCAAGTGATGCTTCCTGGGTGGCTGCTCGATTTGGAATTGATTCAACTTGGATTCCAAGTCGAGCAGCCACCCAGGAAGCATTACATATATATATATATATATATATATATATATATATATATATATATATATATATATATATATATATATATATATATATATATATATATATATATATATATATATATATATATATATATATATAATATATATATATATATATATATATATATATATATATATATATATATATATATATATATATATATATATATATATATAATTTATTTTTTTGTGTGTACGGCAACATGTGCCTAGGGTGAAACTAAAGGACTAATTAAAGGTAAAATCGAAGTACGTACAACACGATAAAAACTAAAAACCAACTACACGTGGACCCCAGGCATTACATGAGGGATTGGCTAATAGAATTGTTTCAAAAAACCGGCGAAGAAAAAAAGAAAATAGCAGTAAAAATTTTGTATATTTAGTTATATCTGTTTAAATAATAAGAAAGTCAGAAATGACTTTTAGCTAAATTAATCCTAGCCTAATAATTTAGTGCTTTAAACTTTTAATATTGTCCAAGGCCTTTATGCCTCAATGCATTTAGTTTTAGAATGCATAGAATCTTCTTGTACACATGTATCTTACCCCCTATACTCCTGACGATGGCAGGAGATATTAACAATTAGTGAAAACGCTGGCATTTAAAACTAATTATGACTTGAACCGGGGTCTGGATATAGTTGAGTGTGCAAAATATGAGGACCGCATTCTGTAAAATTGGTTTGAACTCAAAAAAGCTTGCAGAACATAATTTTGGATGTTGCCAGATTTTTTGATCCATTTTTTTTTTTGATACTACACCCCTTTTAGATGTCAAGTAAATAGATTAACACAATATTCAATTGTTTCTTATAATTAAAAATACTTATAGCTAGTCAATTGCAACAAATAACAAAATAATTAAAATAAAAACAAGAACTGTTGATAAAAAAACTATTTAATACCAAAAAGCAAATGTTATTATAAGTTATCAAAAAAAAAACAAAAATTATACTTTTTTATTTTGACAGTCCTTATTAATACATCTGCACAACGAAATACAATTTAGCTCTACCTTTTTGCAAGAACAAGCCTTTGTTTAATAATTTAATGAACATTTATAGGGCTGAATCAACAATTCTGGCAGTAGTCGCTTCGTCATCTGCCGTGGGTACAATTTACCATTTTTTTTCATAGCCCAATAAGGTGTAATTAATAGGCTGTAATAGTGTGTGGTTAGCATTTCTCCATACATATGTTTGTGCTAAAGCTCTTAACAAATGTAAATGGAGCGCATCTGATGTGCAAATTATTCTTAATAAGTTTAACTCGAAGCCGATATTTTGCGAAATTAATTTATACCGAAGTTTATCAGCAGTAAATGTTTGTTTTGAAAATAGATAGGTGGTGGTGGTTTCTAATTTTGTTAACTGATCGACACTTGGATATAAATTTTCTAAATGCCTTAGAGCTTTTTGCACAAAATCGAACTATGCAGCTTGTAAACTATTTTTTTTGTCGGGCCCAATCTGCTAGGTAAATCGCACCGACTTAGAGTGTGTAATGCTGGCAAAATACAACAAATATTTTAACCAAGGGATTAAGTAGCCAAATGACATCCTGCAATGTATTTTTTCTTATAAGAACCGTCAAACCATAGACCTAAACAACCTAGACTTATTCCAGAAATAAATTCTTAGGATGAAAACATCTGTATCAGTGCTAAGGACTATGATGTGGGCAGATTGGATTTTTACTGCGTGAAATATGTAACAAGACATTCTTAAATCGGCTTCTAAATGGTTCGATTTCAATTCAGGTACACAAATAATAAAGAGCCTTGTAATTGGAAACATTTCGTTGGATCATCAAATCGTCCACAAATATATAATTCGCAATCTTCTTGTACTTGTGCATATCTAGAAATGGCGGTACACAGCATTCGAACGAGCTGTAACTTATTTTTCAGGGTTAAAAAAGAAATTATTACTATTATTTTTGTTATTTGGAAAAGGACCAGCACAGTTACCGGCAACATGGGTTTTTCGATTGTTTGGTATCTCAGGTAAGATTGTGAGCATAGTTGCCGCCCCTTACATTTTTCATACTCAATTTCCTTTGGCACCTGCACTAACTATAAAAATCCGTTTATTTGTCACGTTTTTTCTTGATTTAAAAATAATTTAAAACCAGTTTAAAGAATTATAATAGTGACTTGATTACTTTGCCCTTCTTGCTTATTAAAATTAATAGGTTAAATTCATCAACAAAATAAAAACAAATATTTATGATGTATAAGTAAATGTAAGAATGTAAAAGTAAGTTAGCCAAACCTAATCACATTGATTTAATGTTATTTTTTTGAAACAATGAACTATCCTGCGTAGACTTCCTTAAAATAACATATATCTATTTACCAACCCTATGGGAAAAGTTAATAAAGCAATTAAAAATAAACAATTGACAATTTCTTTAATTGAAAATTTCTTAATTTATTTAAAAAGTTTATATTATTGCTGGTCTTTAAAAAGACTTATCAAAATCTCCTTACGTTAGTGTGTTAGTTTTATTATAATCAACTAACTAATTTCGAGTATCCTAAGGTACTGTTACAAAGTAAAAAATATCATTTTAAATTCTATCAAAATCTAAAGTTTTTGTACATTGTGACGATTTATAACAAATAAAATACATTTATTTTAATATTTTTTTAATAAATAAGCTTAATTAAAATTTAAAAATTATATTTTTAATTGATGCCATCCAGTATAAAAAATAAAATATATTATAGAAAAGTTATAAAATTCCAATTTACTTACAAATATAAAGGGACACCTACACGTCAACATGTTTTGATGATTCTCTTTAGGGTATGTCTATATTTGTGAGAAAAGTTACCAAATTATAAAGAAAATTTACCTAGAAATGGGATAACTCTAATTTTAGCGCAGAGAAACCACCAATAAAATGATAATCTTAATGTCATATAAAAAATGTTTAATAATTTTTTTATATGTCTGACATTATTTTAGTAAAAAAAAATATCTGGCTTTTCTCCCGAATACAGAAAATAACAAAAAATATATATACCTACTTCAAATTCCATAAAAATCTTAAATTTTGTATATTGTGAAAAAATCATCTATCCTTGTGACAAAATGACTAAAAACATACAAATTTCTTACTATTATTAGCCCTTTACAATGTTAAAAAATTAGATTTTTATAGAATTTAAAATAAGTATATAAAATGTGTCCACTTAGTTTCTACAATTTTAATATTAGTTTTATAAAAAAAAAGTTGTTCAATATCCAATTTAAATTTGGGAATTAAGCAATTTTTTTAAAGCAAGCTATACTCAATTTGATTTTAAGTAAAACTTTGTTACTATATTTTCTGATAAAATAACCGGTACTTCTTTCTTAATTCATTTTTTTAAATTTTGATTACCCTGTATATGCAATCTTGGTTTTAAATAATAAAACAGTGTTTTAGTAGAAGCAGCACTTTTAAAAAGAATATTTTTTTGTCATAAATCTAATAAAAAAAAGTTTTCATATATCACACATTATCTTTATTTTTAATATTAGAGAGAAGCTAATTTTTTTCATTACAATAATTTCAGACAAATAAATAATATCTAAGACATTTAAGGAAAAATGATTTTGGCAACGGGTAAACCCTAGATAAAATTTAACAACAGAAATATCCAAGACAATTTTAAATTAAACAAAATAAACGCATTTTCCTTTTTGATCCACCCACTAATCTCTGACGGCAAAATTAATGAACGATAAATTATGAAAGTTTTGCGTGCTAAGTTGCAAAGAAATATATTTTAAAAGTCGAACATTAAAAATGATTTATTACCGTTTTAACGCTGACAGGTGTTCGTCTTTTTATTTACTTTAGCAAAGGATTAATTTATAGACCTAAAATACGGCTGATTTACCTTTTAAAAATATGGTGTTTTTAATGATTGGGTAATTTTACTTAGATGATATAAAAATTAAATATTTTAAAGAATAAACTAACACACAGAACTTTTGAGAATTACAAAATAAGCTTTATTATTTAAAAAAAATAAAATTTGGATTCAGTAACACTAAAATCTTGAACTTCTATTTTCTTTATTTGTTAATTGATACACAACGTTTCGGTAAGTGATGTATCTCCAACCGTTTTCAAGTGATAACAAAAAAATATTTCTAAAAGCTACGACTTATATACTAGACGTTGTGCACCGAAGCTTGACCGATTTTTCACGGTTTAGCAACGGCTGCCAGATATTCGGAATGTCGACACTAGGTTTGCTAAATACATTTTGGTTGTTTGCAATTATTGCAGCTGCTTTATTTTTTTTTACAGTGGGTTTCTTTATGAATAATTTTTGCTTCCGACCATTGTATGCGGTGTTATTTTGACCATGCGTGTTCGGCAATCCCTGATTTCGACGTTTCACCTCGTTTCGTATGTTTTTTGTGTTCCTTAACTCCAATTTCAAGTGATCTTTTTGTTTCTTCGATGTATACCTCACCACATTTACGGGGAGTTTGATAAATACGGTCATTTTTTGAAACATTGTTGTCCGGTCTCTTCTTAGTAAGAATACTTAGAGCGGTGTAGGATTTAAATGCTGTTTTAATATTATACTTATTAGCTATTCTGCGGATCTTTTCCGAAGTTTTTTTAATATACGGAATAGGAAATTTTTGGTCCTGTGGAGTCTGTGGAGTGATTGGAATTCTGTGTAAAGATTGTCCAGTGTTGTGGTAGGTTTTCTGTATACCGAGGTTTGTATATGTTCATTATTTTGTCTGACTAACACGCATGGTCAAAACAACACCGCATACAATGGTCGAAGCAACAATTATTCATAAAGAAACCCACTAAAAAAAGGTGACTTTAGGCGAAAACCAACTGGTATAATGTTGTTATCTCTGGCTTCTCGTAAGAATTCAATCTTCTTTTGTAAACTTAAACCAGGTCCGGGTCCGCACCGGGCTTACAACGTTTCTTTAAAAGTGTTGGACAATGTTATGGTTTCAATAACACAAAAATCTCGGAGTCCCATTTTCTTTATTTGTTAATTGTTTTTACTGGACAGTATTTACACCAGAATTCCAATCACTCTAACGGAACGAAGCAAGGAGTCATACATATTCTATATAACAGGGCAGAGAGACTCCAAAGGACTAAATATTTATGACTATTCCTTATTAAAAAAATTCGAAAAAGATCCGCAGAATAGCAAATAAGTATAAGATTAAAATTGTCTTTAAATCTCAAACCACTCTAAGAGTATTCTTAACAAGACGAGACCGAACAACAATGTTTCAAAAATAACTGTATCTACCAAATTCCTTGTGAATTTGGTGAGGTATACATCGGGGAAACAAAAAGACCACTCCAAACTAGAGTTAAAGAATACAAAAAACATACGAAACGAGGTAAAACGTCGAAATCAGGGATTGTCAAACACGCATGGTCAAAACAACACCGCATACGATGGTCGGAAGCAAAAATTATTCATAAAGAAACCCACTAAAAGAAAAGAAAATTTAAAGAAGCTTCAATAACTGCAAACAACCAAAATGTATTAAGCAAACCTAGTGTCGACATTCGGAATATCTGCCAGCCGTTGCTAAATCTTGAAAAATTGGTCAAGCTTCGATGAACAACGGATAGTGTATAAGTCGTAACTCTTAAGAATATTTTTTAGTTATCACTTGAAAACGGTTGGAGATACATCACTTTCCGAAACGTTGTGTATCAATGAACATATAAAGACCCTGGAAGTCCAACATTTTAGTGTTATTGAAACCATAAACTTTGTCTAACATTTAAAAAAAAACATAAAATTTGAAATACCACAATGTGAATTTTTAAATTCTGACCATCAATAAGTTTCAAAAATAAGTACCCCGTTGATTACATTACAGCCTAAAACAGTAATTTGAGGCACATTATATAATAATTTCGTTTTTAATAAACATGGAAAATAACAAAAGAAGGTAAAATTGGGCGTTGTTAATAAGACACTGTACTTACCAGATATCCGGAAAATATTTCAATTTACAACATTTTCCGACAGACTTTTGATTTTGGTCATCTGGCAGGAGCATCAACAATCTTAAAACAAAATCGCTAAGTTTTTAGAATATTGTCAAACACTTTAAAATAATAGTTTTAACTAGTATAGGGGTCAGATATAAAAATTTATGTTAATAAAAGTACCGTCAGTTTTAAATGTGCAAACAAAATCAATAAATAAAAAATAAAATTGATAAAATGACTTAAAATTATTAAAAAGGTTAGTTTAGGATACAACGAAAAATGTTCTGACTTTCTGGTACTAAAATAAAAAAAATATTTATTTGCAAAAACAGATATTTAAATGGTCCTTTTCTATTTACTTAACACGATTTAATAAGTATGTAATTGTTTGCCTCTTACTATAGAAATAAATTAGCCAGCAGCATGTATGACATCAAAAGCTCGCGAAAAATCAATAACGTACGTAATATCAGTCTTTTCTTGTAAAGGAAATCCACAATTATAGGATTTAACTAACAAAAGGCCATTTCCGTGCTTTGCAACTAACTGTTGCAAAAATGTTAGCAATATAATAATGAAGAAGATACAGTCTTTATACCCCGGTACCATGACCAAAGCGGTCTCATGATATACATTTTCTGGCGTGTACTCAATGAGGACTTTTTATTAAATGAATCCGATGCAACAATCCGGAATCTATCTATATAATTAATTTTTTCAAGCGATGACTACGAGGCAAAAAATTGGAAATTTTTAGTCAAACGGTAAATCAGAATGACGTAATCGGACCCCAACTCGAATTATTCCATTAACATCTATAAATGGTGCAAGTTTACAAAAAGATTTTTCTAATTAAATGTTGTTTCCTAGAATTTTATTCAAAAATTTCTGGAAAATTATAAACTTGCACATGCTTGACAAGAATCAACAAACTGTAATTAGGGTGAGCTTCTGCAAGTGATCCAGTGACTCTGGAAAGTAATGTTTTGAGTTTTTCGCAAATCTTATGATATACATAACTTTTGACAGACTCAAAAATGTATTTTCCTAAAGAATGTTTTTGATATTTAACAAGCTGACAATTTTTATTCTTAAAAATAACTCTTTATTTCAAGACCACCAAAAATGTTCCCTTTTTTATCCTGGGACAGTTCACCAAGGCTGAGGCTTAGGTACTAACGTACGGTGTGTTTCTTAAGTGTGGTAAGAGGGAGTTTATTTACACGGGACTTAAATATTTGTAAATTTAAACGAGAAAAAAAACTTCTGTGGTAGCAGATTTCAGATTCTGGACACTCTAGGGATGAAGGAACGAATAAAGTGGGAAGTTCGGGGTCTCTTAGGTTGATCTGTAAAAGGATGCAAAAAAGTGACACTACGTGTTGCTCTGTTGCAGAAGCCGTGACAATACCTATAATAAAACAACAGATCGCTTACAGCCCATCGGTGTTTTTTTGACTTAGACTCAGGATCGATACTTACATGACCGAAATCTAAAATTTGTGAAAATAATTCAGTATTTAAAAGCATGTCAACGAAAGCAGGTGAAAAAAAATTATCAGCTAATTTTAAATTTTTACTCGTAATGTATAACCAGTCTTTAATAGTAATTTTAATAAATAGCATATCCACACATGACAAAACAATAAGTTTAAACTGAAAAATTTAATTTAAACTATCAATCGGTTTTATGTATGTCACACCTTTGGAAGACACATATTGTGTAAACCAGAACTAACCAAGAATTGCTTTAGAATGTGATCTGCGAGGTAGTTCTAAGCAAATTAAATACTTCCATCTACTGAAGTTATCCTGGCTTGCGCTTTCTACCAACACTCGAATTATTTAAAACTGAGCTCTGCAATTTTAACTTTAACCAATGACAAAAGCATTAAACTATACAAAAGTAATAGTACTATTTGAGGGCACTACAGGGGAGTCTACCTCACCACCTTAAGGTGTATTTTAACTTTGCAACTAATTTGTAAAATATAAAAGTGTATGATGGCTAAATTAACAAATACGACAATAAAAAGTAAAAGGCAATTTAAACAAATTTGTTTTGTTTAACTTTATGATACTTTTGGGTATTTTTAATAAACTTAGATATTTTTAGAAAAAATGTAAATTTTTATATAAACAAAAATTTTATGTTTGCCCAGACAAATCCTGAGGCGGGCTTGAAGGCCGGAAGTTGGCCAATTTTGTGGAGCTTTGAAAAATGACGACGATAAAGAATTAGGTGACCTTAAAAAAATTCAAACTTAGCATACCACACACAGTCTCTAAGGCTTTAAGGTTATTTTTTAAAACATCAAAAAAATGTTTATACGTAGGTATAGTATCATCATATTCTAATTTAAATTGAGTTTAAATATGATTATTCATTTCTAAAATATTTTCTATTAGTATAATAGTCAAAATACTTTGGGTACAATACCCAAAAAAATTTAGTTGGTAATTAAAAAATATTAAAAATTATCAATTAAATTAAAACTGTAGAAAGCAAAAAGAAGC
Organism: Listronotus oregonensis; assembly: GCA_019359885.1. Lineage (NCBI taxonomy): Eukaryota > Metazoa > Arthropoda > Insecta > Coleoptera > Curculionidae > Listronotus > Listronotus oregonensis. Next base: position 149,398 of record JAHBCN010000748.1, read on the forward strand.
AAATGCTTTCTTAACATGTTATAGTATTTTTCAGTCTTAAAAAAGCAACTAGTTTGCTAATTGAAAAAATTTACTATTTTGACCAAAAACAAGGTTACAATGCAATGGTGGTCACATGGTTTGGATAACCCTGTGCATATGGGAAGTATACCCGTTATAAATAAATTAATCCCACTTTTTTAAAATTGGAAAATGCCCTAAACATGAAACTGAGTTATATCACAGCCTACAACAGCTTTACCAAAAGAAAAAAAAGTTTTTATAAATATCGCCACCACTGTGCTTTGATAGATAATGGATATAACATTAAAATGTTTTAGTATTTATTTAATTTAAAGCTTATATTTAAAAACCAACAAAAAAATGCATATCGAATTTATTATTTAGTAATCAAATTTTGTTACATAAACATTTAACCTTTTAATGGCAATTATGTACTATATTAATAAATTTATAAGGGTGCTTCAACATACTTTTTGTTTATTTTTTTGTTTACGATAATTCATTACATACAGTTAATTAATAATTTATTGGATTATTCAATTGTGTAATTTAACGTAGAGATCGCCATGTTTTCCGCGAACGGACGTATCAACACACATTAGCACCCACGTTTAAAAACGTGTGTCCTGACGTACTAGCCTCGATACTTGCGTCATTGCATAACTGTTTCTTTAACGCTAAATTAAAAAGATGCTCCTTAAACTTAAGAAAGGCCTATAAGCAGTAAGAATGATTCGATAATTGCTAGCGATAAGACAATTTAAATTCTCAAATAGCACATTACATTTAATATTTCCTTTTACGAAATATTTTTGCCAAGAGTTTTTCCTGTTTTTCGATGATTTAATCTTTTGTTTAAGTTTTTCTCCATATTTAAAAAATTATTTATTCCAAAAGGCTATTTTGGTTTGTCTAGCAATAAACCAATATAAATGGACTTTAGTCCAGAAAACGAAGCTGTTAAAGGTGCAAAACCTCTCAATGTTTTCAAAATGCATAGATTTGCATGAAAATTTGGAATTAAGCTTATCTTAACCTCCTTTTTAAAATCCAGATTATGCCGATGGGCGTTCTTTATTTTTTTAAGAGTGAAAACTACCCTTTATTTGAGTAAAATTTGACTCAAATAGGTTGAAAAAGTAGTATTTTGTTTCTTTGAAACATTATTAGAAATATTTCAGCCCTTTAAAATCAACCCCTATTATGATTTAAAAAAATATATTTTCCCTAAAAAATTAATATATTACCACAGTGCTTTGCATAAAAATTTGGGATTAAGCTTAATTTACCTTCTTTTAAAAATCTCCATTATGCTGAAGGTAGCTTTTTTTTTAGTGGTGAAAACTACCCCTTATTGCAAAAACCTTTAAAACTTTCATGGTAAAGCTTAAGTTACATAAAATTAGGCTGATATAAATTGAAAAATAAGTATCTAATTTTTTAAAACATTATTTTATATATTTTAAATTATAATAAAAAAAAAATGTTTACTCTAGAAAAATTAACATATTGACGCAGAGCTGTAACTAAAAAATGTAAGTGCTTAAAAGTATTAGTAATTTAATTTTGTAAGTTTTTAATGCTTAAAAATCCACCCCATACAATATTACAATGCAAAAAATAGTACAAGGTTTTTTTTTAAATCCGCGGTTTTGTACTATTTTTGTGATAAAAAGTTCTCCATAAAAACACTTTGTTGGTTTTTTTTTCAAGAGCTATAAGGTCCTATACACTAAAACTGTTTAAAACCCTTACTTTTTTAAAGGGTGAGTTTAAAGGGTTGAAACAAGGTAGTGGTCGTCTATACACACGCGTTTTAAATGTTTATATCTCACCTAATTTCCGTCATACAATACATTAAAAAAATAAAATATTTGTAATTTAAAAAGCTACAATTTAATGCGTATCTCCCTTAGTCCTAAAATTTGATTTTCATTTGCAACCACCTCCAAGGTAAAGGCCCCTTTGGCATGATATAGATTCTAGGACTATTCTGAACCTACTCTTAAAATTTTAAGTCCTTCTATGCATTTTGAAAAAATTGCGAGGCAAAATGGTTCGTTTCCTGGACCACTTTACATAACAATGGAATCTATGTTGGGTTTAAAAAGGTACCAAATGTGCTACTATAATATAGTGACTAATGTCCAGTTTAATTATGTCTAAAATCATTCTACTTCCCAAAAAGACAAAAAAAAAACATTTTTTAGTTTTTTAAAAGTAGCAAAGAAAGATATCAGACCTTTAGGCGTGTAGGCTAATTCATCTAAAATAACAATATAATCCTTATAACCAAAGTTTAGAAAAATTATTCTAATCGCTTCTACTTCATCATACGAAGTAATAAGCTTAATAAATTGTAGATACTTACAAATTGTCAGGAAACATATTTGTCAACTCTAATAAGCAGTCTATAGCTAAGCTACGACCTAGAATAAGGACTATGTTTTTCTGTTTTGGTTACTCACTATCATTTCGTATAAGAATTTTGTCAGATGAAGCTTACGAGTATTCTTTACTTATCACCCAAGAGATGCCTTTGGCATTTATTTGAGTATTTCTTCGACGCTCAGAATTTCGTGTTAAAAACGTCGGTTTTTTTAAATTTATGAATTTTATTTTTGAGTTCCTAATACATATTTACCTTTTTCAATTAATTAATTTAATTTTTGGCTTTAGTAGCTTTATAAAATTTATTACATTTATTTTTTCCTTGTTTTATTTAGCGTGTGTTTTTACCAAAATAATTTATTTGTCAGCGTTTTAACTTGGTTTCCAGTGGCGGGTCTAGGATTTTTAAAATATTTTATTGCAAATGTGAGACATAGGACTTACTATATTAGTTGCTATAAATACTTTGCTTAAAAAAACTTTTTTTTGTTTGAGCCCTGGAAAGAATCTAAGTTTAAATGCGAATTCTTTATTTGGATTTTTTTCGTGAATTTTATCAAGTTTTATCGCCAGATCCCCAATTCAGCAAAATTATCGGTGTTTTGTTAAATACCATAGCCAGTTAAAACTTTTTTACTTACATTTTTTTAATGCAAATACCTAAGATGCCTTTAATTTCAAAATAATTGTAAATATTTTTGCAAAATTATGAAATTGACAAAAAGAATTGAATAAAGTCACGAAAAAAATACAAAGAAAGTATTCCATTTTAAAAAATGATTTTTTTTTGGGGGGGAATCAAACAAAAAATTTAACTTTTTTTTGAAAATTCCAAAATTAAAATTTTCTTTACCAAAGTGTTCTCTTTAAGGCCAATAACATCCGGTATATATTTGGTATAGGTCTCATGTCTCACTTTTTAGATCAAAAAAAAAATAAATTCCTAGAGCTGCCACTGTTTGTTTCTATATCATTTGACTTTAGTTTTAGTTACTTTTCTTCAACACACAAAATAACTGTTTGTCATAAAGCACAAAATCAAAAGGATAGTTTCTAAGTACCAAAGAAAAATATTAAATTTTGTTTATTTAATACCATGTCTAAATTGTCCTACAAAATGCATAGGAATTACAATACTAAACCCATATAATAAATGAAAATATATAAAGAATTTTATTTTCAGGTCATGTGTATTGTTATTTTTCGCTTTGTCCCTCTCTAGGTAGCTCCATGTCCACCCTTAAAGCGTTTTTTAAAGGTACATGCCCATCGTAAAGTTTACGTGTCTATGATCTGAGCAACTTATTTTCTCAGATTGATGCTAGTTGATAACATTGCTTTCAACGTATTTTATAGCTAATGTTATATCTAGTACCTCTTTCGCCTACTGTTTAAAAAAAATTGTTCATTGCCAACATTTATTATGTCCAGATTGTTTGACATAATAAAATCTAACAAAGAGTTACCTCTTTTGGGTTGGTGTCCGTGCTTCCCAAGTGATGTGGTCTACATTTGCATCGCATCCTAGAATGAGCTGAAATCCATTTCCTCTACAGCTTCTTACCAGGATTTTCATCTCCTTGGTTGGTGGTAGGTCAAGGTCATGAAAGGGTTGATATGCCGATCATAAAATTAATTTCTTTGGCATGGCCCCATGCCCTGACCCAATTTTGACAGCTAACACGTCTCTGAAAAAAGAAAGTTAGTGGTATCCCTTTACATCTTTTTTTGACCATTATACGTTCTGGGGACGTCCGATTTCCACGGGTTTTTAGTTTTCCACCCACGTCCCCAAACCTCTTACCTGTCCTCCGTAGACCCCGGGTTCGTATAGGGCCCGTCAAAGTTCCCTAACATAAGCAGGCCTTGCTGCTTGTTTTGCTGCAGGTTCGCTTGCAGCACCCTGATTTCCGTCCTGGCATCGGGGCGGCCTATAGAGCGGAATGTGACCATTCCGATTTCGTAGAATGCTCGGAATTGTTTTTTTTTCAAGTATGAGGCCTGGTCGATGAAAAAGGCCCAGTCCCACTCTGAGCCTGGGGTTCTGCCTCCCCAGAGGTGGTTTTACTGCTCCCTCTGGATCCTCTTTCCCCGAAATACAACTGTCAAATCCGCCCAACCCCAGAATCCTTCCAGGGTTAGCACTGTGTTCTTAAGCCACGTTTTGGTTGACTCGTTGTGGTAGATTATAGGACTTCTCCACTGAAGGTACTTCTGGTGAATTGGATGAGATTGCCACTTCCACTGGGAGTGTTGTTCATCCTGTTTAACGGTTTTTCTTAGTTAATCATCCTGGGTCCCGAAGCAATCTCACTGTAAGGTCCAGGTCTGGGTGCCTTCCTCGGCTTTTTGGAAAGGAGTCTCTTCGCGCCCTCTTGTCGCATGGACCTCCGAAACCCCTTAATGTTTTGGAGGTCCATATTCCCTCGGTCCCTTTTCTTTCCTTCGTCAGTCTTCTTTTCTGCGCCCCGGAAAGTTTTTTTTGTTTGAATTTGAAGTCCATGTTTTTTGCCCCTGCATGCAAATTTCTTGTGGTCCCTTGGATGCCCCTAGATGTTTCTTTTTTCCCCTTTTGGGCTGTCGCGACCCCCCCCTTTTTAATGTCTTGGCGTCAAAAACCCATGATAGAGGTGGGTTGGGGTTCCCTGGGGAGGACCCCAAATCCCTCCTCTGCTCCCTCCGTGTGTTTTTATTTTTCTTTTTGGTCTTCCATAAAGATCCCCCGAGTAATGGGGAAATGTGGTCAGGCCTGCGGGCCCCATACAGGCGAAGGCTTTACCTGGGTGCCCTCCCGAGGCTCCGTTGACACCTTTTGACCCGGTGCCATCCATCCTTCGGTGCGGGCTGATAACGCCACTGGATTGGGGGTTTGGTTTCTTAGGCTGTTTCTCAGACCCCTTTCCCCATAGGTGGCCCTATCGGTCTTTTCCCCTTTAAAAATCATAGGAACACGCAAGACCACTCACCCGGATGTGGGCTTCTAAAGGTGAGGTACCTTCGAGTAGAGAAATTGCGTATTACCGCCAAGTTTCTCTTTTTTACATAAGGAAAATTAAATTTTAAAAAAAGGTAATTATTAAAGAGCAGTAAGTAATAAAATTCTTATAAATAAATAATTTTACCAATACGTATTAAATTGAAATATTAATTTACTGTGAAAATAAAGAAAATATTCTGTTTACACCAGATGTACCTACCTGAATGTATCAATAAAATGTAGTAGGCATATATTATATTAAAAAACCTGTCAAAAACCCAAATTTAAAAAAGTTTTGCCGTATTGGTCATTTAAGCTATCTATTGTGCTGCTTATTTTAAAAGAAAAAATATAAAAATACTATGCTGGAGTGCCGAATCAATTTTTTTCATATTCTGTGCAAGGCAATTTTTTTTTCTAAGTTTATTTGATTTTTAATGCAAAATCTCGAATTAAATTATTTTTTGACAAATAATTAACATTTAAGTTATGCCCTGTTGCCAAGAGTTTTTATTTTAACCTTTTTGTTAAATCTAGCCCATTGTTAAGTCCATTGCTAACTTTAAAAACCCGATCATCACTCGGCTGCTAAAGTTGTATTTGTTATAATTTGAAGTACTTCATTAAAAATATTTTTATTGTTAAACGTCTAAGCAACCCACAGAAAATTCCAAATGTATTAATAGACCAATCCTTTTCTGTTTTTGGTTGA
>JAHBCN010000749.1:0-155483 GCA_019359885.1 Listronotus oregonensis
TTGTTTTGGAAACTTTTGTTAAAGTCCTCAATTTTATAATGTCTGTAGTGAATTTTCCAGCTCTCAACGGGAATGTTTGTAATTACTTTTTTTATCAAATTTATAACCTGGGATTTAAAAGTGATGTAACATTGTCCCTGTTCTTTGATTTTACTTGGTTCCCCCAAAATGCCCTAGGGGGTTAAACATACAGTGATACGGAGGAACCCGAAAGGGGTATCCCGGCCTTTTTCCCAAAAAATTTCCCAAATACATATTGTTTTTTAATTGCATATGAAATCAGGATTTCCCAAAAAGTTGCTTTTTTTGTAACTGAATTCAAAACAAATATCTTTTTTCTAACAAATATTCCTGGATTTCATTTTTTGAACTTAAAAAAAAGCTGGTGTTTTGTGTAGCAGACGGCTACCCATGACACTAACATTGTTGTTTGAAATATTTTTTAAAAGATAATTTTGAAATCAGTTTTTAAAAAGTTCTGCATTTTAAATCTTATGATAATCCAAGCTGGAATCCTTAATATTATTTGCAGAAAACAGCAAGCAGTATTGGGACAAACCCCGTCTTCTGAACCAGCGTGTATTATGGTACTGCTTTTCCCCTTTTTATTTAAAGGGGTGCTTTCGTCTGACAGTTTTGACTGGAATCACCCCATCCTTTGGATATTTTGTCGTTTGAAATTCGAACCATGTTTCATCAAGGTAAATTATTGATCTTTTTCTAATCTATATCTTTTAATTTCTTAAAAGGAAAAATTAAATCTCCAAGTGCGTAATCTGTGCGATTCCAGTCCCTACTTGTTTTTTGTCTATTTTGCGGTATTTAAATCCCATTTTAAAAAACAACTCTATGGGGGGTTGGCACGGCTAATATTTATATTGGTTTCATCATCTCAAACCCTTTTTTCGGTTTACCCAAGGTAGGAATAACTCCGCTTTCATAAAGACAAAAACTTTTTCCTTTTATCAGGTCCTGATCACTCACTTCTATAGGGTTTTGAGATTGAAAATCACTATTTTTTTTCTTTTGTTCAATTCTTCCTAATAATAATATTCCTTATGGGTAATTTTGGATTTTTTGTAGGTAGACAGGTTTCTTTTAAAGTTTTTTGTTTAATTAGACCTCTACTGATTAAAGTTTCATACACATTTTTCAAAACCCTTTTTTTTGCATCAAATTTGACAAATGATTTCAAGGCGACATATTTATATTCTCGTAAAACAACCGAAACCCAGTAAAAACGCCACTACTAAAATTTAGCCAAAATATTTATATGTCTAATGGTTAATACTCAAGAAATAACTGGCCCCCCCCTGCCCTTATGAACAAATGGGTTTAAAACCCAATAGGTAATAAAAACGTTAAAATTTATTGGGGTATGGGCCGTCAAAAGCCATAACGAATCTTTGAAAAAACTATAAACAATCTTCTTAAAATTTTTTAAAACCGAAATGGGAAAAGCTCCCGATCCTCTGAAAAAAAATGTTTCCAAACGGGACTCGGGTTTTATTGTATTTCCCCCTCGTATGTACGCCGCTTCAAATAATTCAAGGTAGCAAACGGTTTATCAATATAGAAATTAAAATTTTTATAGCGTTTCTCGGAAGGGGTCATTTTTAATGACAGATATCAGTCCCAATCAGTTTTATACCATACCGCAAATGACAAAAGTTCGGGCATTCCCGAATTTCAGATTTGTCAAATTTAAATTTTAAAAATAAATTAAATTTTTTTAGGTGTCCCGCCATTTTTAAAAACCACAAAAAATTGATAATAATTTTTATAAATAAGTTGCTAAGGGAATTTTTTTTTTTAATAGGGAAAAAGTAATGTTAATTTTGATAATAAAAATAAATTTGTGTATATAATTGGGTTTTTAAAACAAATTCCTAAAAGCTAACGATTGGGTTTTTTTGCATTATATATAAAAACGATTCTGAAAAATCGTTAATTGAATTAAATTTGGTTTTAGATAAATACAGGGTGTCAAAAAAACTTATAATTTACACAAGATAAAATCCAAAACGGGTGGATGTGTAAACTTTTTAAAATTAACGGGGGGTTTTTTTAGTGGGGTTAGGCTATTATGCGTCAGCGACAGGCCATTCTTAACAGTTTTTAGTGTATTTTGTTCCCTAGCAGTTTGAAACTTATTATTGACACAATCGGGCAATTAAAATGCACTGTTAAAAAGTGGATTAAACTTAAAAATAATTTGCCTTTAAAAATGCATTTTTTTTTTTTATAATAATGTAAAACCCCGTTAAATAACCCTATTTACCCAAGACCAGTTAAAAATATTTAAATTTTTGATTATTTGAAAAATTTGTTAATTCCTTTAAATTTATACCCGCCAAACCCATTTTCGTAATCCCCTTTGATTCGACGAATGAAAGGAAACATCAAAAAGGGATTTTAATTTCGTTTAAATCCCAGTTTTGGGAAATTTTTTAATTTGTTGGAAGTCATTTTTTTTTTTTTATGTGGTCTTATTGTACTGAAAAAAAGGATAAAAACAAAGGTAAGTAAATCTGTTTTGTTCTTATTGCAAGGCCAAGTGCAGTATTTGATATTGACAGTCAGCAGTATTTTACAGAAACGCACCTTAATCGATTATTTATTTTATTTGTCCCCAAAAAATTGTACCTATCAAGTTAACTTCTATAAAATACAGACATCATAGGATAAAACAGGTATAGTAAATATAATGAATTTTTACCTCTATTTTTAAAGACATCAGCGTAATATTTCGGGTAGTGTTTTGCTTTACACTACATATTTTGTAAGAATACCTCATAAGTTAACTTGTATAAAAATTTTTGAATGCACCTCAAACAATTATTTATTATTTATTTGTCCCCAAAAAATTGTACCTATTAAGTTAACTGAAATAAAACTTATTAAATTTATATGTATACGTTTACAGACATCATCAGATAAAAGAAGTATATAATGAGTTTTAACTTATATCAAAGATAATACTACTACGATAAGATAAACATTCAATGCCATATTTTTGATACCCCTAATAGACTTTGGTTAACGCGAGCCGATGTCCATCGAGAGATTTTCGCGGTATGCATTTCAATCCTTGAACGAAAGTTAAACAGTGTTGCCGGCAGGCCTTTACTATTGGCGTGATGAAACGCGACTAGAAAATACACAACCCGTTTAGCCGCCCGCTTTCGCTAATTCGTATTCCGAATAAGGTACAAGCGACAGACATTGCCAACGTCGCACATGGTTTCGTACCTCGTTTCGCTGGGGCAGGGGTTACCGACTTAATTTTATTCGCATTTACGGAAGCATTGATATCTCCGAACTGATTCAGAGCGCCCCATTTAAATGAACCATCTATCCGTAGTAGTATTATCTTTGCTTATATTTTTAAGAACATTACCGTAATATTTCGGTCAGTGTTTTACTTAACACTACATATTCTGTAGGAATACCTTTAATATGTAATTTTAGTTTCTATTTTTACCATAATTTGCTGTATTTTTAAGGTATTGGCTTCAAAAATACATAAAATAACGTTTGGTAATAAATGCCAGCGTAATTTTATGTAAAATAGCGAAAAAAATTTAACAGTATCGTAGCTAAGAGGATAACCTTTAAGTTGCTATCAAAAATGCAGGCAGGAAAATGAAGTTACATACAAAGGAATTTACTAATTGTGTAAACAACAGGGTAAGATAATATATTATGTAAAAAATCCGGACAGTACTGCTTTGTGGACTGGTAGACAATATTTTAAGACAAGCTATCTAAGTAAATTTCTTGGAAATACACCAAATAATAATTATCTTATGCTGCAGTCGCTGAAATTATAGAGGATATTCCAAAAAAAAAAAAATTTTTTTTTAAAATTTTTTGGCCCAAAATTTTCCATTAAGTTTTAACTAAAAATTAAAATTTTTTAAATTTTTTTAATGAAAAAAAATTTAAAATTAAAAAAAATTTTTTTTTTTTAAAAATTTAAAAAAAAAAAAAATTTTAAAATAGAAAAAAAAATTTTTAAAAGATTTTTTAAAAATTTTTTTCCCCCTTTTTTTGGGAAAATTTTCCTAAAAAAATTATTTCAATTTAACCCAAAAATTAAAAAAATTTTTGGAATTTTTTAAATTCTTAAAAATTTTTAAAAAAACCCTTAAAAAAAAAATTTTTTTTAAAAAAAAATTTTAAAATAAAAAATTTTTCCCTTTTAAAATTTTTTTTTCTTTTTTTTTGGGGTTTTAATTTTTTTTTTTTTGGGGAAAAAAATATCAAAATTTAAGCTTTAAAACATTTTTTTTTTTTTAAGAAAAAAACGCTTTAATTTTTTAAAAATTAAAATTTTTTCTTAAAAAAACGGGGTTTTTTAAAAAAAAAAAAAATTTTGAAAAATTTTTTTCCAAATTTTTTCCCTTTTTTTAATTTGGTTTTTCAAAATTTTTTAAAAAATTTTCCCCCCTTTTTTTTGGGGTTTCAAAATTAAAAATTTTTTTAAAAAGGAAAAAAAGTTAAAAAAAAATTCCGGGAAAAATTTTAAAACAAAAAAATTTTTTGGGGGGGAAATTTTAAAAAAATTAAAAAAAAATTTTTTTTTTCCATTTTAAAAATTCCCCTGAAAATTTTTAAATCACCTTTTTTTACCCCTTTAAAAAGGGGTTTAAAAATAAAAATATTTTTTTAAAAACTGGGAATTAAACAAAAGAAAAGAAATGGGTATAAACTGTTTTTAAAAAAAAATTTTAAAATTTAAAAATCAAATTTATTATTTTTTTTTTTAAAAGGGTTTGAAATTCAATTTTTTACATTCCCCAATTAAAATTTTTAAAGTTAAAATTCCACTTTTAAAAAAATTTTTTTGGGGGGTTAAACTCTGCACAAACGGGGGTTTAAAATTTAAGCTTCCTTCCCTTTCCCCCCCGAAAAAATCTCACTTAATTGGCTTGGTGGTTGGAAAGCCCCAATGAATATTTTTTAAGGACATTTGTAGGTAATCGGGCTGTATGAGGTCGGGCGTTATCGATACTCTCGAAAGTTTCTTCTTTATTGACAACGTATAGGTTTAACTTTTTGAGGGCGCAAGTCAGAATAATAAGGGGCATTAGAGATAGGGCGTTTTCTAAAAAAACTGTTAAGGCCATAACCTCTTCGTCTGAAGGTACAACCTTAGTTTAGTATAAATAAAGCCACTTTAAAGTTGATCTTTTTTAACCGGGTAAAATGTCAAAATTTGTCCGGGGAATTTTTGCACCCAATAGGTATATCTCGGTATTATCTGAGAATCTCAGTAGATATTTTAATCATGTCGCTGTTTCTGTTTTTTAGTTAGCAATCTGGGTATAAATTTTGCGAAATTTTTTTTTTAATGCAGATGGGAACGGATAATTTCCTTGATGCTACCTACTAATTTATAATATTTGTGATATTCTAAGGTCAGAAATTCTCTGTTGGCAAAAATAAGGTAGAAAATCATATCAATGGTTTGTGTTGTGAAAGTTTTCTAACGTCTCTTGTGCTGCTAGTTTTAGACCGTTGTACGGGCTTCCTATTTAACAACTGAATTTCTGATAAAAAAGTTTCTTCGTGTTGCGCTTAAAGTCTTTGCAAAATACCATTTGGTTCGGCACCACGCAGCGGAAACATGAACTGCCTACCTTGCCACTTTAAATATTACTAATAGTACATTGGATGGGAAGAAAAAAAGGTGTTTGACCTCCGGATTTTTTTGTACAATTTCAATTTTTATAAAAATTTGGGATTAGGCTGCTTTTATCCTCTAGATCAAAGTTTATATATGGTTAGGGTGTGCTTTTTATTTTTAGGGGGTAAAAACCGCCCCTTATGCAAAAAATTAAAAAACCATAGAAATAGACCTTATGTAAATTAAAATCATAGCTAAATATGTAAAATGAATCTATTTTTATGTTGTAAGTTATATCTAACATAATATTTGTAAGGTTTCAACCCTTAAAAATCACCCTTAATAACGAAATTAAAAAAAAGTTTTTTTGTCATTTTAAAATTATTTAATTGTAGAAAAAAATTTTGAACAGTTTACGGTATAATAAATATTTAATTACCATAACTCAACCTTTAAATAACCACCCATTATGAAATTTACAAAAAAAAATTTTTTTTGACGAATTAAAACGATTTGATGATACATAATTATAGTCCCGGAAAAAATGCTAAAAAATGGCAAAATCTCGCAATTTTTTTATCCTGCATCGATTTGCATAAAAATTTGGATTTAGACGCTTTTAACCCTCCACTTCAAATACTATTTTATGGTGATGTGCGCTGTTTGTTTTTTAAGGTTGAAAACTACCCCTAATTGTCAAAACCTGTAGAATAACATTTTAAAACTTAAGATGGGTAAAAGTTGGTTTGGATTAGTTGATTAATGATTGCTTTATACTTTAAAATACAATTTTAAAATATTTCAACCCTTAAAAATCCACCCCTGTTAGAGCTTAAAGTAAAAAAAATATATATTTACCTAAAAAAATGATTAATTTACCATAATGATTTAATTTTAGAATGCTGTTGCTCAAAATATGTACTAATTTCATTTCGCAACTTTTCGACCCTTATATATCAACCCTTATTATAGCTTAATTAAAAAAAAATTATCCCCAAAAAATTAATAGCTTGGCAGATTTAATAATTAGAAAATATTGCTGCCTAAAATATTACCAATTTCATTCTTTTGCAAATATTCAATCCTAAAAAACCACCCCTTACAACCTTGCAATTCCTATAAACTAATATAATAGATAAAAAGAAAAAGAAAGTAGAATTACATACAAAAATTATACCGGTAAAAGTATAAAGTATACCGCTTTTATAGAATATTATGCTCCAAACTGGGCTATTCGAATTTTTCGAAAAAAAAAGGTTTGGTTTTTTAAACATAGCTCCTTTAGTTTTGACGACAGAAAGTTTTTTCAAAAATAATTTAGTAAGGTTTTTTAAGAGCTACAAGGCTAGGTAAATTAAATCCTTTTTAATCCCTTAGTTTTAAAATGGGATGAGCTTAAAGGGCTAGAATAAGGTGGTGCTCGCTCGTAAATAGAGGCTTTTAACAACTATTTATTGTACAGAAAAATCTATAAAATAAAAAGTCTTTGTTATTAAAAAAACTGTAATTCGGTACTTTAGCAGTTTTTTCGTATCTCCAGTATTGTTGAAGTTATTTTGAAGAAAATGGCTATTTTAACAAAATTGCGGAAAATCGTTTTTCACTGTAAGCTCCAATTTTTCTTAAATTATGCATTTTAATTTGGTTAAACTTCTAGGATTTTTAATAAAACATATGTAAAAAAATCGCAGAAGGGTACAGATCTATTTTAATTAAGAGGGGAATTAGGGGGTTGGTTTTAATGATCTTTTCGTAGAAAAAAGTAGTTTTCATGCTAAAAACTCTTTTTTTGTTTTTAAAAGAAAAGTCTTATTATATACTTTAAAAAAGGCCTTATATGTTTTCCTTGAAAAATGCAAACTTTTCCCGCTTTGACTTTAAATCTTTCAAATTTAGCATTTGACAAAAGCTAACCATTAACAAGCCGTAGCTCGGTCTGTATTGGTTGTAGAAAAATTAAAAATAACTTTTTGTTTTAGTTTTTTTATAAGCTACAATTTTGCTTTCTACAGTTTTTTTGATAAAATGCATATTTTTAGAGTTATTCGTAAAAAACCCCTTAAAAACGTTGATTTTTTCGTCGAAAAACTTTTACTTTTAATCGCGAATAACTCGAAAAATATTATTTTTGCGAAAAAAATGTATGGAACATTTTTTACCTAAAATTACTTTCTTTATCGATTTTTCTGGTTAAAATGTAATAAAAAATTTCCACCCCCAAGATGGGGTGGCAATCCACCCGGGATAAAAGCGCACCTCGGCATGATATAAACTTTGATCTTTGGGCTATTCCCTACCTTCTGTGAAAATTTCAGGTAAATCCAAGCTGGACAAAAAAATTCCTAGCCAAAATGCCTCATCTTCTGTACTATAAATGAAAACAATTAAAGTGTCCATGCCCACCTTCTAGATATCTTATTTTAAATATGTTAAAACAGAACTATGGCTTAGGCCATTCTTTTGGTTCTGTCAATAAAATTCCGAATCGTATTTGAACCCCCTTGAAAATATGCCTTTTGATATTGCACAATTCCTTAAATTGCATGATCATAACTTTGCGCTGGATAGTTTTAAGATATATGTTTGTAAAATTATGCCAATAAATATAAAATTGTTAAAGTCCGCCTATGATCGTCGACGCAGATGTCAAACATTTTTCTATTTAAAGATGGCCAAACATGGAAGGCACATGCGGAAGAGCATAACAACCCGCTGATGGAATCTCGAGGCACTCGTGTATCTCGTCGAGTCGAGCCGACATTCTCAAACTGATGGAGAGTCGTGTGTGCACTTCGACGACGTTTATCTCAAGTGACACTTGAGGTTAAGACCAGAAACTAGTCATCCATCCAGCGAATAAAGTGAAGTGAAATAATTTGATTTTCTTCTTTTAAATATTATTAACAAACAAATTACTAAAAAGTTTTATAAAGCTGGGTTAAAGTGATCATTTTTGCTAAATTTTTATCAACAAATGATTATTAATTAATTATCATTAAATGATTATTAATTAATACAGAAAAGAAGTGTTAGAGAGTATGCTTTAATAGGATTTCAAATGAAGAACATGCGAAATCGTTATAATAGAATAGAAAAAACTGTTAAATCCGATATGATCCCTTAAATTATGTATTTGAAACATTAATTTATTTTTATTTTTAATTTTTTGAAAACCCCCTAAGCAAAATTTGCTGCAGAGTGCCCTTTAGTCCATATAAATAGAATGTCAACGTTTTTATCCTGAAGGATAGTTATTCTTTGGAAAATTTCAAAAACCAATGGATTTCGATATATATTTTTATGATTACTAATTGCCTTAAGAGACGACATTGAATCTGAAAGGATAATATATTTATCTGCCCTCCCATGTTGGGAAATGTACTCCAGTGCCTGCAGTATAGCATCAAAGATAATTTTAGTTTCTTTTATTTGGGTTACTCGCCTTTTTACTTTTTGGAAAATGGGACCCTCTTGGTCCGGGTCCCGGGGTATGCGGGCTGACCCTGTCCAGCCCTATGGACCCCTATGAACTTGCAGATCGCCTGCAACAAAAAAAAAGAAAACCCCCAAAATGCAAAAAATCACAAATAATAATCTACGTTTCAGTGGCAAGTCGGCCACCGTTATCAATTAAAACTAAAACAAAAATTAAATTAAATTTTAAGAAATTTTAGGTCTGAAAACTTAGGAAATTCTGATAGCTTTTGAACTTTTAATGACGTTTTGTCATAAGTGACAATAGGTTATTGAACTGGTGTATGTATAGTATTTAAAAATACCAGAAAGGTGGGTGGTATGGTGTGTTAATTGATTTTAAGTTTACCTGAATTTACTTCAGCATCAAGCATAGGTAACCATGTATTATTTAAACTAACAGAAATTGATGCTACACATCTGTCTTTATTTAATAAAATAAATGCACTTTCTTTTAGTTTACGTTTTTTTGAACAAGTTTCCTTTGCTATAATGCTAGAAGCATTCCAGTTTATTATGTGGTTATTATCAAATGCGTGTTGACAGATTATTATTTGTGATTTTTTGGTTTTTTGGGGGTTTTCTTCTCTTTTGTTGCAGGCGATCTGCAAGTTCATAGGGGTCCATAGGGCTGGACAGGGTCAGCCCGCATACCCCGGGACCCGGACCAAGAGGGTCCCATTTTCCAAAAAGTAAAAAGGCGAGTAACCCAAATAAAACAAACTAAAACATGGATCCGCCACAAAACTATAGAACATATTTATCAAAGATAATACTACTACGGATAAGATGAACCATTCAATTTTATATTTTGGATACCCCTAATGGACTTTGCAGCAGCGATGTCACGAGAGATTTTCGCGCTATCCTTGAACGAAAGTTAAACAGTGTTGCCGGCAGGCCTTTACTATTGGCGTGATGAAACGCGACTAGAAAAAACACAATCCGTTTAGCCGCCCGCTTTCGCTACTTCGTGTTCCGAATAAGGTACAAGCGACAGACATTGGCAATGTCGCACGGTTTGTTAGCATTGATATCTTCGAACTGATTCAAAACGCCCCATTTAAATGAACCATCTATTCGTAGTAGTATTATCTTTGATAGCATACATCGCGGCTGTAAAAATACTGGCATTATCATGGAGTTTAAAGCATTTAGAAACATTATCCAAAAATTCTTTATGATTCAATAAAACACTTTCTGAAGCACCCACATAGGTAAATAAAAAAAAAGGAAAAACACCTCTTTTTATTCTCAACAAGCCTGGCTGGGTGAGATTTTAAAAAGTGAAAAGGCCGATTACCCCCCTCCCTTATGCACCATGGGCCTTTAGGCAACAAAAGTACAAAAAACATCTAGCGGTTATAACTAAGTTTGTAACTATATTTTCACAAAAAATGGAACAATGCTTACTACAAAGGATATTAAAAGCAAAAAGCAATACATTGCAAAAAGTGGAAGTTTCTTTTTAACTAATTCCATGCATATACACAAAAAGGAACTTAACTGTTCTTTAAGATACATCGAAACATCGATATTTAATTTAACGTGGGCACCAATAATAAAAATAAATAATAGCTCCAATTTGTATGACTTCAAATTCATTGTATTTTTTACTTACTTTGCATTACTTTGGCATTAAAGAAATGATTAATTCAACCTACACTACAAAAAGATATGCAAATAGATAGAACATTTCCTAATCGTCAACAATTGTAGAAAAGTAACGTCCTGTTTTAGATAAATAGTATCGTTTCCACTGATTTAAAAAACCATTACTCTAACGGTATCCTGCTGCTTATGGCGTGCAAAGAGATTATTAGAAGGTATTTCTTTCTTATACAAAGGTAAATTAAAAAGTAAAACACTTACGTTTACACCAGGAAACGATATTTAAAATTGTTAGTTTTGTACAGGATTATTAGTTATAAATATATCACCCAATTGTTTATTTATATCACAGAAGGACAAAAAAAATATGCTATACTCAAATTTTCAAATATTTGGAAAAAAAACAACCTATTCATGACTGCCAGTACGGACTTTATGACAAAAATCCACATAATTTTTTACATAACCTAAATTTTAACTAGGTTTGGCTGGTTAACAGACTTTCCTCCTATGGTCTTCCACCTAAACTATGGATCCCGTGTTTACTTTCTAATCAATGTATATTTGTTATAATAATTTAATACTTTTTAAAGCTGGTGTATCCCAGGGCGCACTACTGACACCAACTCTCTTTTTTCTTTACATTAATGACCTTCTGTCGTTCACAAATAATCAAATTTATAATTTGGATGAAGGCATTACCCTTCTGTCTTCCACAATTAATCCCATTTTTAATTTTGCTGAAGGCAGTACCCTTTACTCTAATATTTATTTACTCAAGGCCGTCTCTAAGCCTTATTTGGAAAACAAGCACACGTTATAATAGAAATATCTTTTTACCTACCTAAGCAGTTATTTAGTATAATTTCTTTTAAGTTTCAATAGGGCAACACAAAGTGCCACTTTAACGCATACTTTTTTAGCTCATCCGTGGACACCACGAATTTTCACTTTATTAGCTCTTTCATCCGTAAGTATCTAGACTTTGAAACCCTCTACCTGCAACGTTTTCTTTTCCTACAAACATATAAATTTGGTCACGGACGTAGCTATAGCTTTGACAAGGAGGGGTCCCCAAAGAGGAAATTGATGCTCTACTAAAGAAAAAGCAAGTTGCCAAGGCTAGTAAGATACTACTCAATCTTAATCCATTCCTAGATGCTGATGGGATTCTTCGTGTCCAGGGAAGGCTGCGAAATCGCATCTGTCATTTAACTCCAAACACCCTCGATTTTGCATTCTTATAGTCACCTTAGCACATTAATGATGCTCATTGGAAAACCCTACACGGCGGAAACCAGCTAACATTAGCATACATTCGGCAAATGTTCTAGATCGTCAATGGGAAAAGAACAGTCAAAACTAACATTGGAAAATGCATAAAGTGTATTTGATTCAAGGCCCAGACAGCCGAGCAATTAATGGGACAACTTCCGACATCACGAGTTACACCATCACAACCATTTTCCCACTCTGGAGTTGACTACGCTGGACCATTACAAATCAAGACGTCCAAGGGCAGAGGCAATAAAAGTTTGGAAGGTCCACATTGTCTTTTGACAAAAGTTCATTGGGCTTTGGTCTTCCTTTCTTAGAAAAAAAAACTCAAAAGAGATACCTAATTTGTTCGTTTCATACTTTTTAAAAGCGGCACTTCTTTCTTTATTATAACAATTGCGCAACGCGAAGAGAGAAAATAAACTAGACTAGCTTGGTGTGGTGCGCGCCGCAAAAGCGCGGGCGGCGGGGGCAGTGCCCATTCCCCCGCTCCCCGCACTGCGGCGGACTAAGCAACTATCGTTTTCTACAATCGGCGCGGTGCATGTAATTATTTTCTGTTGGACAAGTAAGATGGATATGAATGGGGGGGGTCCGGACCCCCTAAACCCCCCCCCTTATATACGTTTATGTTATACTATGTTTATTAACTTTAAGTTGGTATAAACATGTGCTATTTGTACGGCTTTGAACGCAAAGAAAACTAAAAAAAAAACAACAAAATAAACTTTTAAACCGATTAAGAATTACAAACGTGAACAAGTAACTCCGAAACAATATATACAAACAATATAACAAAAATCCACTGAATTAATGCCAACAAACTACTAAAAGCGCTTCGGGGCAAGGATCTTTTAACCGTTCTAGGGAACTTTGGCAGAGATTTGTAGCAGATCTCTGCGCGAAGAACATGGCCTGTCTATACTCGCAATGTTCACGGTTACGTTCATTGTTTCCTATTGTCGTGGGCCCAAAAACCGACATTGAATGGGGGACTTGGTGAAGTGCGAACATAGTCGCACAAGTAAATTAAGTAATATTTGTAAATATTTTTAAAATATTTTCAAATGTTTTTCATTGATTGATATCAATTAGGAAAATGCTAATTTTTAACGTGTTAATACAGGTTTTAAAAATTTCAAGTAATTTTTAATACACTGCTATATCTTTATTTTTCCTCTTTGTTAAACATTTTCAAAGTTCCCCGTATAATTGCTCTCCCAGGCTTACAGAAACTTGTTGAGTACGTTATAATTATAACTGCACACGGTAACTTGTTAGGTCGCTTTTACTTCTTATTAGGCAAAAAACATTTTTTTAGTAAATTTATTTAATACTAAGATAATTATAATGGTTTAAATTTAATTATATAAATTACAGGTTAGGAATGGGAGAGATTGAAAGAAAGACGAAAGGACAGGAATTATCTTGTTACGGTTTTTAATGAAATGTAATGATAGAAATTGTTGCGTTGTCAAGCAAAATTGTTTGAATAATGTAATGTCATACAAAGTAACACAATTAATTGAAAATATTAACCAGAAAAGGACTTTTTAGTAACATCTTTTATATTATACCAATTTGTTTTAAAAATAAAGAAATTGTTGCTTAGTAAATTCTGGTTATCCCCTCCGTAATATTTGACAGTATTAAAGTATGGAAGTAGCACTTGGTGTTGCTCTCTCTCTTTCGCTCTCTCTCTCTCTCTCTCTCTCTCCCTATATATATATATATATATATATATATATATATATATATATATATATATATATATATATATATATATATATATATATATATATATATATATATATAAATATATAAATAAAATTAAACGTTTTGAGCCTTCTTATAAATAATAACAAATAGGTAGAGTTTCTTTGGGCATATAGGCTCCTTAATGAACTGAAAAGAAAGATTAAAAGTCCTGTTAGATATGACTACTAAGCTTGGTTGGTTTAAAATTACGAGGCCTCCAAGTAAATGGATAACCCCGGTTCAGCCAATCCGATTACACGTGTTTCACCCTTGTTGGGGATGGTCACACCGAATGTAGGCCGTAGACACCCTTGACTGCAAAGCAGCCAACTTAAGAACAATCGTAATTCAATACAATTGAACGTAAGAAGCAACTAGCGCCATCCCTTCAAGTAACCTTAAACCAACCAAGTTTAGTATGGACAGGTTAAGATGTTATTGTGCGCCATGTAGGTGTATTACGCAAACATTCAGAAGTTGCTTTACACAACAAACTTATTGGAAAATGGCTTCTCATTAGTTCACGGATATGTGAATTTCGAATGAGCTCTTTTGACGTGCAGCACGACTGAAAACGTGATTAAAAAATGGGGAAATGCAGTATTTTCACCCAACTGAAATATAACAAATTCAATTATACTTTTTGAGCCGTGCTGGAATTGGAATTGGCAAAAGAGCTCAGTCGAAATTCACAAATCCGTGAACTAATGAGAAGCCATTTTTCAAAAGTGTGTTGTGTAAAGCAACTTCTGAATGTTTTTGCGTAATACACCTACATGGCGCACAATAACATCTTAACCTGTCGATACTACACTTGGTTGGTTTAAGGGTGTCTACGGCCTACATTCGGTGTGACCATCCCCACCTACCAACCACAACAATGGTGAAACACGTGTAATCGTGTATGTATTATATTATAATATATATATATATATATATATATATATATATATATATATATATATATATATATATATATATATATATATATATATATATATATATATATATATATATATATATATATATATATATATATATATATATATATATATATATATATATATATATATATATATATATATATATATATATATATATATATATATATATATATATATATATATATATATATATATATATATATATATATATATATGCGAATTCAGGGGTGAATTTACGCAAAGGCTGAGTAGGCTGAAGCCTCGGGCGGCAAATTTATAATTAATTTAAAAAAAAATGTAATCGTAAGTTTTAATGATATAATTAATGATTTTGCAGAAAAAAATGTTTAAAGACACATGTTAATATAGGGTTTTGCCTATAATTAAATAATACATAGTTCAAAAAAAGACTTATTTGTGTTACCATTTTACTTTATATTTTGTTTTTATATTATGAAATTTGTTTGTTTTAAAGATTTGTTATTTTATTTTCTATACAATTTACTTTTGTTAAATTTGTTCACTAAATTTTTGTAAGTACGACTAGTGAAGTTTACATTCTTTTAATGCTTACTTTCTCGTTCTGATGTCCAAAAAATATTAACATATTAGAAAACCTATAAAAGCTTGTGGGTAGGAAGAACGGCTCTTGGGTAAATGCCATCAGAAAAGTTAGTAGTTTTATAAAAAACCATTTCCAAGATATAGGAACAGTATTCCAAGCACGATCCAATTTGAGATACATACAAAGTATTTAGAATAGAAGGATAGAAATACTTGCTTGCATAGAAAGTTGTGGGTTTAACAACTCTTTGTTCTGCAGAACTTGCCGCTTATAAGTAAAAGATAAAAAGGGATTGGGAGCTTTTTTTGCGGCAGCAAACATGACGACCTTGAAGATTGGGTTGGGAAAATTAATATTAGAATGGAGGGTATCGTTGCCAGCAAAATTATAGATGGGATTAATCGTGACAGAGAGAAGGTTATTGACATAAAAATGAGCCCTGGGATACCCCAGCACTAATTATGTGAAAGCTAGAAGAGTGATCATCTAGAAAACTAATATATGTCGACATAAAAGGAAACTGTGGACCGCAGAAAGGAAGTTTGTTTAAGAGACATTATCAAATACCCTCAATATGTTATACGAGTATATGTAAAGAAAAATATTTGTTCCTGTTTTGAAAGCCAAACAAAATAAGATCCAGTGTGGAACTTTTGTGACAAAATCCGTACTGTGTATCATTGAAATTTTATGTTCCTTTGTTCCTTTATATTTATTTGTAAATTGGTATAAAACGCTTCGGTTAGTGATGTATCTTCAACCTTTTTAAGTGATAACTTAAAAATACTGTAAAAACTATAGATACTATTCGTTGTTCACCGAAGCTTGGCCGATTGTTTATGGTTTAACGACGGCAGCCCGGTATCCAGGATGTTATTTAAATGATGTTTTATTATCCTATTTATTCGCGATTCTGCGAATCTTGTCCGAAGTTCCTGTAACTTTAACAAGATTTAACCAAACTTCGAAAAAGATCCGCATAATCGCCAAAAAGTATGATATTAAAACATTATTAAAATTCCAAACCACTCTAAAAAATATTTTTACCAGGACGAGACCGGACAACAATATTTTAAAGATTGTACCTACCAAATTCCCTGTAAATGTGGTAAGTATGCATTGGGAAAACAAAAAGGCCTATAAATAAGAGTTAAAGAACACAAAAAAAGACGAAATGAGGTGAAACGATGAGGTCGGGAGTTGCCGAGCATGCATGGTCAAAAAAATAGCTCATCAAAGCAGTCAGCAAAAACTAGTAATAAAGAACCTTACTGGAAGAAAAGAAAATTACATTTAAGCAATCACAATAATTCTAAACAACCATAATGTATTTAGCACACCCAAAATTGAAATTCTAAATACCTAGCTGCCATTGTTGAACCGTGCAAAATCGGTAATTTTCGGTAAATAATAAATAGTATACAAGTCGTAGCTTTTAAAGTAGTTTTTAGTTATAACTTGAAAACGGTTGGAGATCATCGCTAACCGAAACGTTCTGTACCAATTAACAAATAAAGTCAATGAAAGTCCAAGATTTTAGAGTTATTGATAATATTTTTCCTTTTAATATTCTATGAAAAATATTGCAAAAAAACATACTACACCTCTACAACGGGCCAACTATTGGATATAAGTCATTGAAGGGAGGGGTTGCAAGTTGCTTGATCTAATAGGGTGAGGCAGGATTTCTTTTGAAGCACAAAAGTAAATTATTATGTTTTGCAGGGGAAGCATACCCACTGATAAGTACATAAAAAGTGATTTTTTTCGACTGCATGATACTGACAATATTTAGATACTAGGGTGGCCACTCAGAAGTAAGAACCTAAATCCTACAAATTGTAGTTCTTGCGAGAGAAGTAAAACCCAATAGACCACCATAATGTTAATTATTATTGGAACTTAAAGTATCTTACCAACACCAATAGACATAAGGGGAAGTTTCTTCACATACCTGAAACAAAACATACAATTAATTATTATGCTTCAATTTTATTGCAACTTTGACTGAAAAATAAATAAAAATACCGTTTCCCTTTTTTATTTATTGTATTAGTGTTATCTTCCAAATAAAAACCTAATTAGTCCTGAGCATTTAAATTAGCACATTGTTTCAATTCGTAGTTTTATTTTTGTTGCTAATAATTTGGCGTTTGACAAAAAGTATTGAATTATTTTTTTTTAATAATTTAAATACTGTTATTTCATATTTTTTTGTAAGTAATTTTTCTTACAGTAATCGTAATAGGTTTGATTAAATGTGTGTACTAACAAATATTTTTTTTTAGATTTTGGGTTAAGACTTAGTAAACATAAAAATAGGATTGTAGATATATGTTCTACATTGTTGAGGAGGATTTATGTATTAAAAAATCCTCGTTGGATACTCGCCAAAAACCTTTATACAATGGGACCGCTTCGGCCCTGGTTCCAAGGTATAGAGATTGAGTGTGCCAGCCCTATTGATCCCCATAAATTTTATTTTATTAAAAAAAAAATAGTGCCTTCTCTATCTGGGTGTTATCAAAGATAATACTACTACGGATAAGATAAACCATTCAATGCTATATTTTTGATACCCCTAATGGGTTAACGCGAGCCGATGTCCATCGAGAGATTTTCGCGCTATCCTTGAACGAAAGTTAAACAGTGTTGCCGGCAGGCCTTTACTATTGGCGTGATGAAACGCGACTAAAAACTACACAATTCGTTTAGCCGCCCGCTTTTGCTACTTCGTGTTCCGAATAAGGTACAAGTGACAGACATTGACAATGTCGCACATGGTTTCGTACCTCGAATCGCTGGGGCAGGGGTTACCGACTTAATTTTATTCGCATTTACGGAAGCATTGATATCTCCGAACTGATTCAAAACGCCCCATTTAAATGAACCATCTATTCGTATTAGTATTATCTTTGGTGTTATATACCTGGCCGGACGCTCAACTTTTCTCGTCTCCTATGCTACTATGTGTATAGCTCTTCGTTTTAATATTTTTATTATCGATTTTAATGATAATATTTATAATTTATAAGACAGTCACTCGTTCAGAATGATCTTGAGAAATTTTAATCATATTTTCAACACTAACGGCCGAGTGATGATCGCGTTGTTAAATTTAGCAATGGTCTTAGCAATTGTTAAAAGTTAACAACGGCTTGGAATATTTAACAAAACGTCATTATCAGTGTTATTCGATGATTTTAGTAGGCAACCTGTCAAAATCTGACATTTTGTTAAACATTCCAAACCGTTGTTAACTTTTAATAATTGCTAAGTTTAAGGCCGTAAATAGTGATAAGCAAAACAAGACCAAGACCAAGACCGGGCTAGCCTTGGTCTTGCAAGCCTGGTCTTGGTCTTGGTCTTGCAAGCCAAAAGAAGGTCTTGGTCTTGGTCTTGCTGCAAGAGTCTTGCTGGTCTTGCTTTATTTTGGTAGTAATAATTTAAATTAAGCCATCTTGAATAAAATATAGCTTTTTAATACTAAAATATCCTTTAACATTTTAAAATATACTAATTTTAATCTTAAACGTACATTTGAATTATTTGATTAAAAAGCATATTTTAAATGAAGGGGTTTATTTATTTATAGCGCCAGGGCCGGATTTAACTTTTTTCTGCCCATGGACTAAAATATTTTTGCCGCCCTAATATGTCAATATTTTTTGACATATACATATACACTAGTAATTCTTATAAAAATTTATTAAACAAATTTAACAAAAGTAAAACATACAGAAAATTAAATAACAATTCTTTAAAACAAACAAATTTTAGGATTTAAAAAAATATATTATTTTTTTTTAATTTATCGTAAATTTGCCGCCCATAATATTTGCCGCCCTAGGCTTTAGCCTACTCAGCCTTTGCTTAAATCCACCCCTTTATAGCGTTCTATTTTTGGTTAAATTATGGCACAACCTTCTTTTATACATTTAGTGGCATATAAGAAACATTTTAGGGATAAAAATTATATAATTTTTTTTTGAAGAAGCATATAAAATTAAAGCAAATACAAAACTGTGTACTGTGTGAGCAGAAAAAAAAGACTTTTAATCTTAATCATATGTGAAATTTATTTGAAAATAATTGTGATATGTAAATATTGGTTTCTAATTTAAAAAAAAAGTTATTTAAAAAACTTTTTAGTTTATATAAACTTTTTACCTTTAAATTGGTTAAACATTTGCCCTACAAAGTTTGTAGAAATACTTTATAAACCATCTGCAGATACAAGGGGGATCAATACTGTGACAAAGCTCGATATCTCCGAAATCGTCCATTATAGTGAAAAACTAAACATACAAAAATTATAGACAAAAAGGGCATAACATGTAAAATTATTTTTTATTCCAGAATTTTTCGATCAATCCACTGCCACTCAAGAAAACTCCCTTATTTTTAACTTTTCCCCAAAAATAAAAAATTTATGGCGAAGAAATCGTCACCCTGTATATTATGCTGGAAATTGTAGTTATATAGAAACAATGTCGACGTAGATGGTTTTTAAATATTATTTTCTGTTTTGACTTTTCCGTCTAAACCGGAAGTGATTTTTACAATCCATTTATATAACAAGTATTCCTTTATCACATGGCAAATATATTTTTTATTAATCCATTAATTTCACATTATCTTAATTTTAAGAAGCAATCTAATGCTGCTACTTCTTACAGTGTGAAACAAAAATAATGATTTCTGGATTTTGCAGATTTTTGATACACCCTGTAAGTGGCATCACTTGATAGCAAATAAAAAAAATAAAAAATATGAAAGTAATTTTCAGCTTCCATAACTTTTGTACCCCTAGTTTTTCTCTGTCGTAGACGATTTCGGAGATCAAGCTGTGTCGGACCATTGAGTCACCATCTCATTATTTTTGAAACGTGTTATTAAATTTACTCGTTATTGTTCTTAAAAAACTATAGAACTAAAAGAACAAAGTGATCGATGTAATTATTATTTTATTTAAGAAACTTTTACTTATTAAATAATCGCCTCTTTTGGCAGTTCTTGACACAGTTTTTGTCATGTTTGTTTCAAATACCTCTGTATATTTATTATAAAAATAAAATATTACAATATCAAAAAAAAGTTGCTAGAAGTGCAAGAGTCTTGCAGGTCGGTTTTGGTCTTGCGTAGTCTTGCACACCTCGGTCTTGGTCTTGGTCCTGGTCTTGGTCTCGCATACCTTGGTCTTGGTTTTGGTCTTGCAAGCGAAAAAGCGGTCTTGGTCTTGGTCTTGCTGCAAGACCAAGACCAAGACCGGTCTCGCCCATCACTAGCCGTAAAATTATTTTTTATAGTTTATTTAGCGTTAAATTTTTAAACAATTCTCTTATTAAGTTATCTACTTCTTCTAGGCTTAAAGCCTTTCTTATCAAATTATTATATTTACCTATTTATTTACTACATTAAAATACATTCAAATTAAAATTTAAACATTAATTCAAATAAACAAAATATGTGCTACGTCTTTGTGGTGTGTATATATACCTGGCGGGACACTTGCCATTTCTTTATGTTCTATGTTTTTTTTTTATCTTGGGACAGTCCACGAAGGCTGGTGCCTAAGTACTAACGTACCGTGGGTGTCTTCAGTGTGGTGGAGGGAGTTTGTTCACACGGGACTTAAATTTTTGGAGATTGGGAGGAGAAGGAAAAACTTCTGCGGGCAGCAGGTTCCATAGTCTTGACACTCTAGGGATGAAGGAACAAAGAAAGCGGGAAGTTCGGGGCCTCTCTAACTGAACTGTAAAAGGATGCATAAAAGTTGCACTACGTGTTGCTCTGTTGGGAGCTGCCAGAGAAGGAATTATACTGGCCAACTCTCTGAGCAGAAGCCGTGAAAATACCTATAGAAGAGCGACAGATCCCCTACAGCTCGACGGTGGGCAAGAAGAGGAAGCCTTTCTGTGAGCGTTGGATTATTAATAAGACGAACGGCTCTTCTTTGAATGGAGTCCAGAATGCTAAGTGTTGTAGGGGACGCCATTCCCAGACATGAGAACAATATTCTAAAGAGGGTCTGATTTGGGATACATACAGAGTGTACAAATTGGAAGAAGAGAAATATTTTCTGGCTCGGAAGAGAAATCCAATCTTTTTTGAAGCTGCCGAAGCTATGGATAAAATGTGTTTGTGCCAGTTGAGGTTATTCTCAAAAGTAACGCCGACAAGATTAAACGACTCTTTGTTCTGCAGAACTTGGCGGCTCATATGTAAGGGATGGGCATTTGCAGACTTTTTTCGCGACAGGGAACATGACTGTGTTTTCGAGGCATTAAACTGAACAAGATTTTTGGCGCCCCAATCCAAGATAAGTTTGAGGTCTTGTGAAAGATATATCTGCATTGACCTGCGCTTGTTTTCGAAATCAGGATTACACGGTGGCTTAAGAAATTGAATACTAGAGTGGAGGGTACTATCGTTAGCAAAACTATGAATGGGATTGATTGTGGAAGAGAGAAGATCGTTAATGTGTAGAAGAAACAGCGTGGGTGCCAGCACTGAGCCCTGGGGCATCCCAGCATTAATTTGGTAGAAGCTGGAGGAATGACCATCTACACTAACTGATATACGTCGATTAGAAAGGAAACTGGAAAGCCAAGAGCTATTATTTGCATTATTCGATTCGAGCTTAAAAAAGTAGAAAGCTTAATAAAAGAAATTTTTTAAAAGTTTAACGCTAAATAAAGATTTCAAAGAAAATTTTAATGTCAAAAATATGATTAGAATTTTCTCTAGATCATTCTCAACGAGTAACTGTCTTTAACATTATTATTTAAATGGATAATAAAAATATTTAAACGATGAGCTATACACCTAGTAGCATAGGAGATCGAAAAATGTTAGGCGTCCTGCCAGGTATATAACACTCAGGTAATTTTAAAAATGTCGATATTATTAATAATTAAATTACCCTCTATTCCATAATAAAAATGTCCAAATTTGGCTGTAATACTTTAAACCGTTTTATACAGGGTGCCACAGATTCGAGTGCATGCATGGGGATCTCGGAAACCGTAAGAGATACGAAGTCGGTTAAATTATGGCAAAGTTGTGTATTTGCGTAACTAACCATGTCCACTTTAGAAAGTTGCAAAATTCCGAGTACTTCCGGAGATATCAGAAAAAAACTGAAATTTGCCGATTTCGTTTTTATTTTTTTCTGACGTTATTTAACGAGATATGGAAAAACAAAAGATACTTTTTTATGGCCACCTTTTAAGCTCTACAAAACAGCGTTGAGAGATTTTCTGCACGACG
Source organism: Listronotus oregonensis (assembly GCA_019359885.1). Taxonomy (NCBI): domain Eukaryota; kingdom Metazoa; phylum Arthropoda; class Insecta; order Coleoptera; family Curculionidae; genus Listronotus; species Listronotus oregonensis. Next base: position 22,535 of record JAHBCN010000749.1, read on the forward strand.
TTTCGTTTTCGTTAAACCATCATTAACTTTATTTTTAAATACGGACCTGGGTTTTTTATTTAATTTTTTTAAACCCCTTATTACAAAAATGTATAACACTTAATATTTATTAGCAAATATGGAACGACCCTATAAGAAATGATGTGCGTTCCTTGTCTAACTTATTGTCTCTTATGGAAAATATGTTTATTTAACAGAAAAATATTAAGTGTTATACGTCATTGTAATTTGGATTATAATTGCTTTAAAAAAATGCAATAAAAAATTGAGTGCCGTATTTAAAAAAATAAAGTTGATGATGGTTTAACGAAAACGAAACGTCGTACGAAAAATCTCTCAACACTGTTTTGTAGAGCTTAAAAAGTGGACATGAGAAAGTGTCGTTTGTTTTTCCATATCACTTTAAATAACGTCAGAAAAAATAAAAACGAAATCGGTAAATTTTGGTTTTTTCCGGATATCTCCGGAAGTACTCGGAATTTTACAACTTTCTAAACGAACATGTTGTTAGGCACTTAAATGCGCAACTTTGCAATAATTTAACCGACTTCTTATCTCTTACGGTTACGAGATCCCCATGCATGCACTCAAATCTGTGGCATCCCTTAAGTAGATTTTTAAAATAAAATTTAAAAAATATTCCCTCTATTTTTAAAACGAAGCATCATCACCAACGCTCATATAAACTTTTGTTCAAAATATTTATGGTTTTAAATTCTGAAGTTGCGAATAGTTTTCGAGGAATATCCAGTATTTTCCTGTTGGCGTCTTGCTGAAATAGTCTGGAACTGCGCTAACATACAATAATACAAAAGTTATTTTAAGTTTAAAGATAATAAATATTTAAAATCATAAAATCGTTTTTCATTTTAAAGCAGAATAATAAGTATTAGCCAGTCATAACCTTAATGACTGAAGGAATACGACATTACCCTTCAGGAAACCACTGTTACACCTGTAGCCTGCACTATTGTCACGCCACCACAACAATGAAGAATCACAAAATATTTATTAGCATTCTGAAAATTGGCTATTGTTGGACTCTTAAGAGGGAATTTAGCTTCAGAGAATAAAATAAATCGGCAAAATAATAGAAATGTCAGACATTCATATTGTCATGTCCCCATATGATAACGCAATATATCAAATACTCCACGCTGTTTGCACTTTATAATAATTGCCAGCATACAAAGTTATAACATTGTCTTCATAAATCTCACCGATTGGAATTTATGAAATTTATTACGAGAGTGTATTCCGGACATCGACGCACGCTGCGGAAAAGCAAAAATTTACACATCGCAGGTGAAAAGATTTTTACTTTTCTGACCTGACCTAAGCTTTCAGTGTCAACGGAGATTTTGCACCCAGTTTGTTTTTGATTGCTATAAATAAAGGATATAATTTAAGATGCATATATGAGGGATAGATATTGGCAACTTGTCATGTAACCAGATGAAACATTTTTTTTTATCTTGGGACTGTCCATGAAGGCTGATGCCTAAGTACTAACGTACCGTGGGTGTCTTAAGTGGGTTTAGACCGAGTACGTACGCAGTGAGCATCCATGCACGCATTCGTTTCGTTTGCGAAAAGCGTTTAAATAGGTTTATGTATATTTCGACGCACAAGCTGGGTCCAGTTGTTCGCAGGAGTGCGTTAATAATGGAAGACGACGATGAAAAAATGACGGGTGCATTTAGCCGGGCGGTACAAGGAAATCCCATGTAGATTATGAAGTGATCAAATGTTGGCTCAACTCATTATTTTAGAAGAAAATAATATTTAGATTTTTTGAAGGCCATACCAAGTTGTTCGCGATGTACAAAGTTACGCTTTTTCAAACGGTTAAGAACTAACCCTAAACGTGTTCCCATCCTAGTAACTTTATGCACCCTGCAGTCTCGCACATAATAAAAACACAAGCAAAAACTTTCCATTTTTGGCAGTGACACTAGTGTTTTATGATTTTACATGTCCCTGTTGAATGTGTCTGGTTTTATATTATTAAGTTACATCTGCAGGGTGCATGATAAGTTACTAATATGGAAACACATTTTAGCAGATAATTCAAACTGTTGGCTGAAAAGAGCCCAAGCTTGCACATTGGGTACAACTCTTTGTGCTCCTCAAAATATCTAAATAACATTTTTGTCTAAAATAATTAGAGAGCCAATATTTTACTACTTGAAAATTTACATGTGATTGTCTTTGTACCGCCCGGCAGAGCAACCCCGGTATACATATGCATGTACATACATTTTCCAGTTCCAATGCTGGCCCAATTTTACTTTTTTTACGGGAAACGATCCCATAAGACTTTTTTTGTGCTTCTGCACTATCTAAATTTGCAATATTTAAGTTATTCACAAGTGCTTGCCAAGCATCTTGTTTTTTTGTTTTAGAGTAATATTCTTGGTTCCTCACATCCCATATTATAGGAAGTTTTTCGAATTCTTGCAATAGAAGCAAAACTTTGGTGTTACTCCACTCCACTCAAATTAAACTAATTCGCCCGTTGAAGTACGTGCGTTTGTAGATATTCCCAATAGTCCCAACCCCGTTCAAACTGGACGTTCGCGAACAAATTTAAAGCTTTTGAGCATCGAATCAAGACCGACAGCCGGCGGATCGCGCCAAGCTATTCGCGCATAGAAACACACAGCGTGAGGTGCGCGCATAACCGTTTACATTTGAGCATTCGCGGTGGATCAGTGCGTGCGTGCTCAGGTCTAAACGCACCTTTAAGTGTGGTGAGAGGGAGTTTGTTCACACGGGACTTACATATTTGGAGATTGGGAGGAGAAGGAAAACCTTCTGCGGGCAGCAGGTTCCACAGACTTGACATTCTAGGGATGAAGGAAGGAAGAAAGAGCCGTGAAAATACCTATAGAAGAGCGACAGATCCCCTACAGGTCGACGGTGGGCAAGAAGAGGAAGCCTTTCTGTAAACGTTGGATCATTAATAATTTTTTAATGGAGTCCAGAATGCTAAGTGTTGTAGGGGACATCATTCCCCAGACATGGAAACAATATTCTAAAGAGGGTCTGATTTGGGATACGTACAGAGTGTACAGATTGGAAGAAGAGAACTATTTCCTGGCCCGGAAGAGGAATTCAAGCTTTTTTGAAGCTGCCAAGGCTATGGATGTAATGTGTTTGTGCCAGTTGAGGTTATTCTTAAAAGTAACGCCGATAAGATTAAACGCCTCTTTGTTCTGCAGAAGTTGGCCGCTCATATGTAAGGGATGAGCATTGGCAGACATTTTTCGCGACAGCGAACATGACTGTGTTTTCGAGGCATTAATCAAGAAATCAAGGGACTTATTCCAGTGGTGTGAGACAAAGGAAAGAAGATCAGCTGTGGATCTACTGTGACGAAATCCATATTGTGTATCATTTCATCGGGAATTAATAAATTTTTCCATTACTTTGCAAACAACTAAAAATAGAGATATAGGTCTATAGTTAGAAGGGAGAGTTTTGGATCCCTTTTTTAGGAACAGGTTGCACACGCGCCGAGTCATAAATAATATAAAGAAATGGGTTCTTACGCCATGGACACACGATGATTAAAATTTGTATTGCTTATTTAATTTCTTATGATTTGCAATAATTTATATGATAAGTAATTTATTGTTGATTATATGAAAAAACATTTGAAATAAAAGTATACGAATAATTTTTAAAGTGATATTTTTTTATTAATTTTTAAATTCATAAATTCGTGTGACCTAATTTATGGATGGCTCCTTACCAACCCTTACTGAGTACTCGAGTAAAAAAGGTACTTTAGCGCAAATACATCCTTTTAGTAAAAATATATAGTTATCAGAACAACATAAACTTTCAAGAATCGATTTTTTTTAATTTTTTGTACATGGGTTTCTCATAATAAAAATATATCAGTATAACACCTGGTGTACCCAGGAAAAAAAAATTCTAGCAAAGTTTTTGTATTGTAATAATACGGTACCAAAAAAAGGTTTCTAATTGGCCCTAATGTGTATATTAGTGTAAAATATTCATTATAAAACATTCTCAGACGATATTTTATGAGCGAAAACCATTTTCCCGATATAAACTTGAAACATATCAAGAAGTAAACCATGTCTCATAGAGTTTCCCATTACACAATAAGCGGTAAGCAAAAAATAAAGCAATCGTGAAAGCAGAAACAAGGTCTGGCCTATAACCGCTTGTGTAAAACAACGCGTCTACAATCAAATAAGCAGCTATATGGACTAAAAATGTAATTGAGTACTAAATCATTTGTCGCCCGATATTGTTTCTTACTTGCGGTACAAACACCCTTTACTTTTGTTGGATTATTGAAACCACTAGAAGCTGGATAACTTCTTATTATTTTTTAAAATTGTATTGTTTTTATAAAATACACTTGGTCAAGAGCATGTTGGGCTCGCATCAGTTAAGGAAGTTTAAAGGTGTATGGAAGCCCAATGCTATGGCCCATTCGATCAAAAAATGCCCAGCCCAGTATGAAAATAACTGTCAGAGTTGGCCCCGCCGATTCTGCGCAATAACAAAATTCCACGAAATAATTTAATGTGTTCCCTACTTACACACTGATGAATCAGTTTAATTTTATTAATCCAATTTTAGTGATTAGTGTTTATTAAATTGTGACTATAATGTTGTGTTTATTGTTTGTTACTTATAATATCGTAACAAAATGATTAAAGGTTGTATGGTTTTGTCTTACAAATCCAAGGGTAACATACCCGGCATTCTTTACTTTAGGTAAGTATTTCTTATATTTAAATTAGGTGCTTCTTATGAGACGTAACGTTTGGTAAGCGAATAAATAATAATATATCAATTATGAATAATAGAATAATGAAAATTTCATAGGAAATAGCAGTGAGAAAAGTAAGGCAATCTTAACTATCTTTTAGATGATTTCCACAATGTTTGTGTATTTCTGTGGATTATTAAAAAGAAATAAGGTTTACATTTAGGTGCTTTTATTTCATTTAATAATTTAGTACATTCTTTTAAAGGATCAAAATTATTAATTACTGGGCAGACCAGGTAAATTTTAATATATACAGGTCCCTCTAATTGAATGAAAGAAAGTACAATTTTATGTTAAAGTTCCTTTTGCTTTTTCTGTATTTGTTTAAAATGAAATTAGATTTTTGGTTTCTTAAACTTACATCATCAACTTTTTAAGCTCAACATACTGTAGACACATAATATTTAACGGATACTGTTACAATGGATACCTAGGTACCATAGGTTACTAAACATTTTTAACCACTGTTATTCTGTCTTATGGATGTTTGTTATTAGTGAAAAGTATATGCCCTAAAAAGCAGTTATAAAAATTTTCACTTTTTAATGTACAACCAGAATCTTAGGATTAGATTAAACTCATTTACACTATATTGCCCTTCTTTTATCACAAAATTGGTGATAAGTACATGAAACTATCATACAATGTTTAAAATTTATTTTAAAAAATCGTGTTTTTATTTATTTACAAAGATTTTTGGTAAAAATACAAAACTCACAAAAATATCGACCATTTAAATAGAAGGCTGTAAAGTAGCGCCATCTATTCTTTCCATATTATATCAGATGATATATAAACCAATATTATACAATAATTTGAAATATTCATGGTAGTATCGTTTAATAACCAACAATTTAAAACAGTGAATGCTTGAATTTGGCATTTGATGATGTCAACTTTATAGATAGGTAACAAAGAATTGTTATGGAAGTCCGGTTTGACCTAATTATTGAAACATTATGCAACCCCAACAATCTCCTCATTCCTGCTGCCCCAAATGGCGGACACCTGTTATCTTTAGTATTGGGGCTTCCATACACCTTTAAAACCTTTGCACTTGGTATTCAGGGAACCTCCTCCCTCCTGGAGCTTATTCAGGTAGACACAACTGTTTGGGCTACTGACGATAAATCTGATAAACATACAAAAATTTGATGTACTGTTCAACATCTCTCTCAAACATTTAGGTTGAAATTCCTTCTGACCAATTAGTCGAATAGAAGAAGAACTGAGATTAGTTTTTAAAATGATTAGTTAAAAAAACCCGATGTGCGTTAAAAACATGTCATCAAAATTGTGAGTTACATACTATGGCTACGATATCAGTAAAAACATGTAAGTAGTTGTAAAAGAGTTTTCTTCTTTGTAAAAAATTAAAACAAACTACTTACGAAACTCGATAAATAAAGAAAGACTCAATGTATCAAATACCACATGTGTTTACAGACCATCCTCTACTCACACTTGCAATCTTCCTTACAGATCTTGAGAAATTTTTGGCAAAATCTGATACAAGAAGAAGTTCTTATTGGTGACATAAACATAAACATAATTGCAAAAAGGAAACTGTTAACAAATATCTTTCAATGTTGAATCATATTATGGTTTGCAAATCGTAAGAGCCACCCAAGTATACGTGTGGATACCACCAAGCTCTGGCTTCCTGTCCAGACCCTATATATTTTAGAATGAAAGTAGTAAATGAATACTTTAAAATATTCTGCCTTTTTTATACTGACCTGACCTGACTGATCATTTCCTCAATAATGGTGAACTTTAGTAATATAAAATAATGAACAGAGAAATATGTGGCTCCTTTATATGTAACTAAAAGATAACAAGTTAAACCTTCAAACTTAAGTGAGGCAGACCAGCATGCGTGGACTTATTTGAGGTGTAATTGAAACAATGATTCTGAAATAGCTACATCTACTTTTACTCAAATTGGTATCTGTTAGTTGATGCCATTGAAAACTCAGAAATGTAAAATTATTAGATATAGAAAATTCACAAAAAATTAAACCATGGATAACAAATGGAACACTTATAATAAAACAACGTGATAAGTAAGATGAAAAAGAAACTTTCAATAAACTATAATGCAGTAGAAGAAAGTTAAGTGTATAAATTATATAGAAATAACTTAAACAAAATAATTCAAAAGTGTAAAAACGATTATTATAAAAGAAATAAATAACAGTACTGGTAACATCAGAAAACTATATAAAATACATTGAAGCTACAAAATGAAAAGATAGGAAAGTCTAACAATAACCTCCAAATAAAAAGAATAATAACACTTGGCTTGATAATAAAACATATATGTATTAACTATTGCAAATGAGTTTTATAAATGTGTATTATTGGAAATGTTTAAAAATCAAAATTCATAAATTTCTATTTGTACTTTCTTCAGCTACTGGTAATATATTATAAATTTAATTTTTAAAACAGGCAAAGTTCCTAAGCAGTTTAAAAACTACAATGGTTACCCCAATACACAAGGCTGGCGACAAAACCGATATTAATAACTTTCGACCGATTAGTGATAACACTGTGTGTTTTTAAATGCTAAAAGACAGATTGGGTAATTTCTTAAAAAATAATAATATAATTTGAAGGCTAATTTATTCAATTGATTGGTTTAAAACAAGGATACAAGCATGCAGGTATAGCTGATTTATGATGAATGGGTCACTGATAATGTGGTAATTAAATGGTTTGGCAGTATTTTTGGACCTGCACGCATCTGACACAGTGCCCATGATGCACTCCTTGATGTGCGTTAAAACACCTGCAGGAGTGGAGTGTTGGAGGTCTGGAGTACTTAATTGATAGAGTTCCAGGGTTCTTAGGATCGGTGATTCAACGAGTGATCCTCTATAGCAGTAAGAATTGGGGTTCCGCAGGTACCAAGGCCTTGGCCCCATCCTTTTTATTACATATAAACCCCCTCTAATTAAATAAGTGAAATATTAAAAATAGTACTATTATCTCCTATGCCAATATTAACGTGTGGTATTTCAGGCAGGACATGGTCTGAGGCTAGGAATTTTTAACAATCTCGGCATCAGTATATTCAAAAATTGGCTTGATTCTTCAAACTTATTTTAAATGTTAAAAATCAAACTATATTGTTTTTCTTTACTTCTGGCCAATGACCTGATCACTTTGACATGCCACATCCACAGATTGATAATTTGATTTATTGTATAAAAAAGAGGTAATACACAAGCAACATTGAGAATTCATTATTGATAAGAATTTAAAATGGGGACCAAATAATATGTATTAAAACTAAGTAACAACATTAGAAAGCTAATTCATAAATTTTATATTTTAAGAGACATTTTGGGTAAAATCTTCTTATTATTGTATATAAAGCACTGGTTGAATCTTTGATTCGATATGGTTTAATTATATGGGGAGGTTTAGAACAAACTTCTATGGTTTCAACTAAATGTGGTGCAAAACTATATACTAAAATCATATTTAAAAAGTAAAAGATTTTCAAACTTGCTATTATAGTCCAAATGCGAGAATGTCTGTTCAGTTATATGTTCTGGACATATGTATCTGTACATAAAAAGAAATAAATAAAAAAATGTAAACTTCAATTATATCAAACGCGAAAACAAGACAAACCAAACATTTAATGATACCTAACAGCAACAGAAATATAAATTTAAGATTTGTAAATTATCTTGCTCCAAGATTTACAACATATATACCACCCAGTATTAAAGACATATTAAACAATGACACTTTGTCAGGAAATGTAGAACGTTTATCGCATCTAACTAAGAAAGACTTAAGATATTATCTCTAATTTTCTTTTTGTAAAGATAATATTTTTTCTTTTTTGTGTAAATATTTATGCTAGTAAGTGCAATTATTTATTTTGTTTTTTTATTCACTAATTTTTAGATAGGTTCAACAGTTTCTTTTTTTTTTTTAGGCTGAATAGGATTAGGCTGGAGCCTAACCTATGTATTTCAATTTATAAATATATCTTATGTATTTGTAAGTTTCTTGATATATAAAAATGTCTTCTCCTCTTGATTTAACTTTAATTGTATATTTTTGTACATACGGATTTTAAGTACATCTAGGGGTATATGTAATATCTAAGAATTTAGTAACCTTTATATTGATAGAATATGTTTGTTGTTGTGGATTATAAAAAAAATTACGTAATTATACAATGTTTTCATTCACAAACATTTCTCAACTCAGACATAAATTAAAGGTAGAATTTAGCTAGAAAGAAACGAAGAAAACCGGTACCACGAGCACAAAAAGGCTTTACACATATATTTGTGGCACATATACAGGATGTACAGTCTGCAAATAGATTTAACAGACGATTCTTTGATTAGTTTTAATACAAAAAGTTCATATAAGGGGTCCGCAAATTCTTCGTTCCCAAAGATACAGGGTGTTAACCTTAAAAAAAGGTTTTTCGTAAATATCTGAAATAACTTTAACCCTATTTTGTTGTAATTTCCCAATATTATTTATAACTTTAAAAGACTAATTTACCCTTGTATTACTTTATTAAGTCCAGTGACGTCTCAAGCGGAACCTGAACGAATAATTTTGAGAAAAAAGTACGCCACTGACTGTTGTGTAATTTCCATATTGTCATTGGAATATGCAAATAATAATAAAACTTTTTTAAATTTTTTTTTGTATCTTGTTTAATATCAGAAAAACAAAATTTACATAATTTAGTATTTGATATTGAAATAACATAGTTGTAAATAATAAAAAAAGAAACGTTGCCCTATGATTCTTGTGTGGTCCAGGAATATGCAATTAGCTAGAATTTATTTTTTTTTCTCAAAAATATATAAATATACAAAAATTAATGGACAAAAAAGCTGTTTTTTGCTTAATTCAAAGTAAAATATATTAGTTATACAAAAGTCAGTGGCGTATATTTTTTCAAAAATATCCATACAGGTGCGGCTCGAGATGCCACGGGACTAGATAATATTAATCAATTTAGGACTAACCAGCCTTTGTTATTTATAAACACCTCACAAATTACAAAAAAATGGGGTAAAGGATATTTAAGATACGAACAAACATTTTTTTTAACACCCTGTATCTTGAATTTGCGGACCCATGTTTAAACAAACTTGTCATTAAACCGCTCCCCACCCCAGGACTCATGACTCCTCTGGATCGCATACCAGAACGTCAAAAAAAAAACAGTTTTACTTATGAATACATTAAATTATATATTATTGACTTATGTAGAACTTTAAGTTTTATTTTCCCAACCAAACATTACAGAAATTGCAATGCAAGAGACAAAAACTGAGTGCTACTCCCATGCATGCCTTTAGAGAACATCTGAAAGGTCAGGAACTTCCCATACTCTCTGCTTTTTCCATTAATTTTGATCTCCCTTCTCCTAGATGAGGACTGATGATTACTACTACACATAGTATTTGGGCTTTTAGTTTCGTAAACCGTCCCCAAGATTTAAAATCCCACAGCAAACGCTGATAATTCTTCGAAACGAGGCCCAACTTGGTAATTGGTAAGCACCATTCCGTTATAAAGTAAATATTAGGTAGGTACGCATGTATATACTTAAGGTCCTGTACCAAAGTATTTTATAAAAAATGTCTAGAATTTTTGGTAGAATAAAAAGATATTTTGGCTTTACGCTTTGGGGAAGGTCTCCAGATAAAAAAATAGTATAATAAAAAAATGTCTAATTAAAAAATTAAACTTGTACAAACAGCACTTTTTTGCTCTACTTTGTATATTTTTTTTACAAAAATGCATTTCAAAAAAGAAATAAATTTATTGGGTCCACAAAATGCTGATCCAATTCATCACAATCCTGTTCCTGTGTATCTTTCACAACAATTATTGTTTACTTTGATCGTCAGACATCTTACAAATAAACAGGTCAACACACTTCGTGTTGAGTTGCAATAATTGTACTGAAACGAAATAGCCATATTGTAATCCGATCAAAAGATGAACGATTCCCATCATTTTGCAATGACTTGTCGCAGTTCTCGCTGAAATTGAAACTAACAACCTGAGTGTGAGATCTGAAACCTTTATTTAAAAGAAATATAAAGAACTTGTTTTTATTAAAGAAAATTATACTTGTACATGGTGGCGCGTTAATATTGATCTTTATTATAAAAAACAATTCGGCTCCCACCATAACACTGTATCTTTAATGCTAAGATCAATTTGATATATGCACGCACAATACAAACGAACATTAAACACTAGAGTAGTTAAAATAATAAATACAGAAGTCACAAATGTAACCGTTAGAAACTGAAAGAACTAAATCCAACACAGTGATCTGTAGAACAATCTGACTATATCATGGGTCTCAGGCCCTGAAGGCCAACTGCTGGGAAAGTGGATGGTTGGTGACATTTGAAGACAAAAACAAGGTAAATGTGGATCAAAAATTGTATTCTCCTGGAAATACAGGGATTTGTAACATTATTAAAACATTTATTAAAAACTGAATAGACCGCGAATCCCGTAAAGACACTTTTTAAATAATAATAAATCGTGATCAAATTAATTTAAAAATGAAATGAGATATAATATAGACTTATAGACTCAAGCTTCATCTGTATCGGACCCTTTCAGAGCAGAAAGTGATATTCACTCTTTGCTATACACATCTTAACATCAGCAAAAATATACCACCACCTTATCAATCCAAATTAACCTTTGTTATTTTACAGATAAGGCTTGAGAGTGTGGTAAGGCAAAATAGTTTGCATTTTGTTTTTGGGTCAATTTGTAAAGAAAACACTTACTAAGATCAAGTGACGCTACTTTCATAGGTGGTAAAATATATAAAGAATACCAACAGCAAACCAAACCGATAATTATAATTATTTTTAAGGCAAAAGCTAAAATTAAATTTAAATTTTTTATGTTCCTTAACTAGAAACTTAATTTCTTTGCTGCTAATAACATGACTGGTTTGATTAAATAAACTAATCTGGCTTGCAAGTATATGTGTAATAAAAGAAATAAGAAGCAGATGAGACAATTTAAGCAAAAGGAGCTTTTATAAAATTGTTTCGAGTGTTAATTATTAAACCGATTAAGACAGAGATAATAATAATAATAAAAGCCCACAAATTACAAGATTACTTTAACCACTTGTGGTTACAGAGAAGATTTTTATTTCTGTTTAAAAGATTTAAGACAAATTCTTTCACAGAGAATTTTTTGATTCTCTCTTGACCATCTTATGCAGTATGGCTGCAGAATGGAAAAAAAATAAAAATATAAAAAATAAAACAATTAAATTGAAAGAAAATTTTGAGTTGGGCAGTTTTCTCATTTCAGCCATTTCCTAAGCCGGCAACTTTTATTATGCCTTTGGCAAACTACACTGGGACTATTGATCTAAAATTACATAGCATGGTTGGTCATTATGATGCCCAATGAGGTATTTTTTATGCTTTCAGTTTTGTTTGAATACCATTCCTGTTGCAGCACGAATATTAAACTAATTATATGTACTCTAAACATTCTTGGAATAAATAAATGTTCTTTTAATGTTTTACCACAATAGTTAGTCTTGAGTCATCAAGATTTAAGATCTAAAGTGTTGTAAACATTAGCAATAAATCTAGGAAACCTACTAAGATAGATATATATATATATATATATATATATATATATATATATATATATATATATATATATATATATATATATATATATATATAAAACTTTTTTAGCGTAGTGGCTAGATTTCTGGGCAGAAATTCTGATTACAATTGAAACAAACATATAATTTTAGTCATCACTATTTTAAGAACTTAAACTGTTAAAAGAGTACTGAAGTTGAGTAAATAGCTTAAATAGCATTAATAGCTAATTTTTCATCTTCCACCATTATCTTTAAAACTGTGTTTAGCAAAATGGGTTTAAAATAACCAGGTGTAAAATAAAAAAGGTGTTATTTTATCTGGTAACACAATATCAAAACTAGGGTTTTTACACAGAAAATAAAAATGTGGTATAGTAATGAAAAGAATATTTATTACATATTTTTTTTAAATAGTAATTGGGATAAAATACAAGAATTCCAAAACACAAAAAGTATACAATTGACATTTAAAGCAATAAGCAATTACAACCCCCATATGGAGAGTCCCGGCAGATGCAAACCCAGCCAAGGCCACAAAAATACAAAAATAAGTTGCCATAAAATTGAGACACTTAGTATGTTTTCTACCATTTTGAATGGTAATTTCCTGTTAAAATTGTCACTACACCCAAAGACATTATTTACTTTGCTCAAACTTACGGCTACATTCAAAACCCGCCAACCAACCAGTCATCCATATTTTAAATATTATTCCGCTAAGTCAATTTCAACTAATAGATGCGTTCAGACTAAGAGATGGATCGAAATTTGCAACATATTTTTATTACTTTATTTTTCGCGTTTGCATTTTCTGTATACAAATCTATATACCGATATACCAATGAGATGTTTCAGCATGGTCAGCAAAACGATGTTGAAAAATATGCTCTCTGTCCTTATGAGCCCAAGTGATGTAAAAGAAGCCTATGCTGGAAACTAGGTTGTGTTTTTGTATATATATATATATATATATATATATATATATATATATATATATATATATACATATATAATATATATATATATATATATATATATATATATATATATATATATATATATATATATATATATATATATATATATATATATATATATATATATCTACACTTTAATAAGAGGTTAAACGTTTGTGTATTTTTAGTCTGACCTTTTGCCCCTTTAGTAATCTTTGCTTTTTCGTTTATCATCAAATATAATAAAACTTTTTATCAAAAAAAAAATTAAAATGTTCATTAGTAGTTATTCTCAAGGTACACAACGTATTTTAATTTCATTTAAATGTTTTTATCTTGTGTCCGTAACTAGCCAAACAAATTAAATTTTATGCAAATGGCATACCTCAGCTTTATTAAATAAACTGTTTCTATCAAAAAATACATGGGGGAACTGTAAAGAGAAAGAAAAAGGAGATGGTGATTTAATTAGTAGTGTAAAAAGTGTCGTAAATTAACTGAGCCGAGCGTTTATTATTTGTAACGGTCGACGAATGATGCCGTGGACCAGTGGAACTTGTTAACCAGACAACTGATGTGTCCGTGGAATTATGCCCGGTGTAGGAAAATGTTGAGTTTTAATACGACGGACGTAAACAATTGAAGACGAGGAATTTCTATTTGTTTCAAAGTAAAATGATAGGAATTTTGTTTTCAATTTATCTTAAAAATTTACAATATTAATACTACGAAACATCTGCAAAACGACAATTCCTTAAAAAGTATTTTTTAATAACGATAAAGGAGGCCAACAAATGCCGCAGAATTGCAAAGGTTACATCAGAAACAGTTTCTATCAAAAAGCTTAGAACAGGAGTATGATGAGTATGGTCATTCTATGGACCATCAACACCACAACTTAGGTATTACGATGTAAGGGATAGATATAAAACAAATGAAACTGGGGTTAATTACAACCATAGTTTAAAGAATTTACAATATATGAGTTTTGTCACCGTGGCGGCTCTCAAAACGCAATCCTCTTATCCCTGCCTGTCCAATATATTCGTACCAGTTTAGGTGAAGCTGATCTGATACGCAGGCACAGAAATCGTTTTGCTGTTAGCGTGCTTTGGTATATAGTGTGTCATCAAAAGTTAGTTGAATAGTGTCCGGTAATAATATTCGTGGCTCTGTTGGGATAATTCGTGAAAGAGATACCAAAATGATTTATCGTTTTTAGTAGAAGCCCAAAGGACTGCAAAGACATACGAGTAACTACATAGATTAAATCTATTTTATTGTATTTGTATTAAAAATATATTTAAACTTTCAAATATCACATGTGAAAAATGCTTGTGACCACTAAGTTTCTTACACCGGTAATTATAATAGAACAATCAGAACTGTACTTTAAAGTTTGTGTTTTTTCAAAGATAGAGGATTTTTCAAACCTTTTACCATGATTCCATCTGTAGGTTTGTGGTATAGCCCAAGAAGAGGTAAATTTTAAAACTTGTCTGATTGAAATCTGAGTACATTTCCTATGTGTACAGCAGACTATATTGCCCCATCACCCTAGGCATGGTAGGTATGGGGTCCCTTAAATCTTCAAGAAGAAGGTGTAATATTGTGGTGAATTTTTTTTTCTAGTTGCCATCTGATGCTGTTTACTTTTAACTTTTTTCTTAAATTATAAAAACAAACCACAATTCTTTATTTGATAGGTGTTTGGGTTGGGAGGAAAATATTTATTATTTAGTAAATAAAATTAACCCAAAACATATTTTTTTAAGTCTTTAGTTGTAGAAGGGAGTATTTCAAAAGATTTCTGTGTTGGGTAAAAAGAAAATGCAATATAAATTTGGTAAAAAGGATTTTATAGTTAATATAAAGCGAAACAAAATATATATATATATATATATATATATATATATATATATATATATATATATATATATATATATATATATATATATATAAATATATATATATATATATATATATATATATATATATATATATATATATATATATATATATATATATATATATATATATATATACTTTAGTAACAAAACTAAAATTTCAAAAAACAAAATAAATTTAAAATAACTTATAATTAACAAATTTGAAAACCAAAACATTTTAAATGATAAAATAAATGATAATAATTAAATATATTGTATTACCTATTACTTCATAAAACTAAATTATCTTAGTGCTTTCTTTCATAGCAAACTTATTAATTATTTTGCCAATTAACGTCATTTAAAGCTTCAATTCTCAATATAAAGCACAGAGAAAGCATCTAACCCTCTCTCCATCCACATAGCGCATGATATTTATTTTACTTTATCCACGAAAAGGATCCGTTTCATCACCATGCTATTACAGTGTAAAGGAATAAAAAATTGCAGTAAAAGCGTTAGGATCGTTTGGTAAGTGGATTTAAAATCGATTTTTGATCTTCTTCACATAAAAAAATTAAACCGCGGTAATTATAGGTCTTGGCGTCGCCCCCGATAGACCTTTTATTCGTTTGACAGAGGTATCAGCACCGCAAACGAACTTTGGTAAAAAATTAAAGTTGGTTTTAAACTAATTCATATAATTCAATCCGGCTGACCCACCCTTATACTGAACCGCTAAATCACATTGAAGGTTTCCACTGAAATTTGTTTCTGGCCTAATATTACTTCATCTGTAATGTACTTTTGTCAAAAATACCTTTTCAGTTCCTTTTTTCTATCATTATTCATCTTCATTTTGTATTTTATTAATACTATTGACTCAAATTGGTCGTCATTTTCATAGAGTGCAAAAAGATTTATTCCAGAAAATCGCTGGACAAACTAATTAAGTGACTTTAGTAAATTCACAGCACTGACAAATTGGCTGACCTTCCAATGCTCTGGTTGGTGGCATTACACCGTCAAAAGTTTTCACGAATAGCAAGAAGAGTTTTTGCCTCATATCTTATTCATTTTTTTTTTAACAGTTTGATGTCGCCTCTTTAGTCTCTGATTCTTCGGTGAGGATCATTAGAAATGTCTAAGAACACAGACATTAGAGACTATGAATCACATAAGAAAATGCTTTAACTGTATCAGCTCTAGCTTGAACGCATCCTCGTATCTATAACCTTTTAGTCTATATTTCATTGTTGACTTTTGTATGAAACCAACAAGTGGTAGAACTGAAAAGACAGCTTTGTAATATGCCAAAAAGTTAGTCGCTTGTAAAGTGATCTAAGGCAGATGAGTTAATCACCGCTGCTCGCTGGGAAGAATATCAAGTTACGGTAGTAGTAAACACAACAGGAATGATTCGTTAATTTGGCCACGTTGTTCATAATGGTGGCTAGACATATTAGACATTTATCCAAAGCAAAATCTCTTCTAAATAATCAGAGGAATGAATGTTCAATATTACTAAAGCCCAAAATCTTTTAATACATTTTCCGTCTTTGATCCATCTAAACAAAACACAGCTTGGGACTGGGAATGACTACTGGGTGAATCAACAATAATAGAAAACAGTTGAGCTGCTTCTTTAAATCTTTGACAAATAATTGTATTAAAACTTTCTAATATCATTATAAACTCATCACATACTTGATGAGAAATATAACTTAATCAAGCCTTTGCCCATCAAATTTTTTAAGGTGATTTGCTAGAAACTAACAAACTCGGAAAGATAAACTAAACAGCTTATTAAATTTCAGGCCCTGTTGAGCACTCGTCCCAGGTGGCCCAGAATACCTAGTGATAAAACCGCCACTGTATGTGCATTCCCTAGAATGCATAATTAGGACCATTTAGAGAGCCATCGTCTTTATACCTGTAGAATGGCGTCTCCAATAATAACTCCATGACTTTGATTACTTCCTTCAGGAAGGGCCATTCATCCTATTAGCTGGATTCCATGCTACAGCCTTTCTCAACCGTCGGAGCTGTAGGGGCCCCACGCTTCTTATATGATATTTTACTGGGTCACCCTCTAAGATCTAATATGGTATAGTCCCACCCCTGACACTCTAACATCATACGAAAATGCTTCTTTTATATGCACTTTTTTATTAGTCTGCATGGAGGCCCAGAACTTCTTTTCACCATTCACTCTTATCAGTTTTTTATCCTAGAGTATCCAGACTGGGTGAAAGTTTACTACCCAGAAATTTTGAATACCTTCTTCAACTCAAGTATTTAGGCCTCGTATCAATAAACTTTATTATCTACCACACTTAAGATAAAACTTACATGGCATGTTTATATTTAGGCCTCTCGCCCTTGGGACTATCTCACACAAAATGAAAAAAGCTGCTGTGCATATTCATTTTGCTAGTGACTCCTTAATTATCCGTGAAAGTCTGGTCGACCTTTTTAAATGTTTACAATAAATTTATATATTGCTTCACTTTAATTTGAATATTTCTGGAAAATTCCGGGCATTTATCATGGCTAAGATAAATTATTACTTTTTAATTTCAAGCAAGCGGCACACATAATAAACACTCTTAAGTAAACATTTTGCATTTTTGCAGGATCTCTCTGTAATACAAAGATACAAAGTTTAATAGGCATAAAAACTCGTTTTCAAAAGACCCCCTAGGCAGATCGACGTTTAAATGCGCAGATCCACCCCTACAACGAGAGACGCTTCTCCAGCTGGTCCATCTCAGGTTGCAGGTCAGAGTCCATAGGTATCAAAGCACAATCAACTTCGGGCAAATATCTCCCACATAAAGAAAAAAATAGGCTATTATAGTGTTACCAAAACAGTTTGACATTAATAAAAGCGGCTGTATTCATACGCGCCTGTAAATGTATCCACCTGGGCTGGGGAGAGAACCACAAAATGTGGTGCAGAAAGTAGATAACTAGGAAAATAAGAACTAACGATTTAAAAATATTTAGGTACTAATTCTACTGGAAGTGAAATATATATCAATTAGCCCGAAAAAGCAGCACATAAAACTGGCCAGATTAAACATATCCGGATCCATGAAAATGTTTTTAATTTGTTACAAGAAGAAGATGTTTTGTTATCTTATCAACCAAACCGCTGTGTTCACACATCGTCGTTGTGGTTGCCCAGTAGGATCTTTGGAACATGCGCTAGAGTTGCCAAGACGTGCGCTCTTGGCTAGCATATGGAATGGGATCCATTAAATGACACACAAGGCTAACTCAAGGTAAGCTTAGCCTAACGTCAGCTGATGAGCTGAATGACATCCTGTGCCTTAAACAGGTGTCTCCAACGGTGCCTCTGGACAGGGCGAATCTCAGATATCTAGCCTTACTCGCGGTAAATGCGGCTCCTGCCGCAGGACTATTACTTCCTAGTTTCCAAACAAAGGACAGAACCGCTTCACAGGAAAAAGTGACAAAGGTTCACTGACCGAAACGGATAACCATTTAAGAGGTGCCGCCACTCATTACAATAAAGATTGCCCTGACCGAAACGGGTGAATCCGTTTCGTAAGGTGCCCCTGAAGTCACCGGCGCCTGTTTCACGGGGGAAGGGCTAATCCATCCTGAACAAACAGGTGCTTAGGAAGGGTCTCCCTGTAAAGAACACATCTAAGTCTGGTGTAACAAGGACCCAAAGCCACTGAATGCAATAATACACCGGGAGAGGAGGGCATGATGGATCTAATTGGGTCTGGCCTATCATACTCTCCAGGAGACAGGGACACCAAAACACATCAGAACATTGATTGTGCTCGTGTGTCCGTAAAGGACACACAGAGAAGAGGAGATGAAGAGGAACTCTCCCCACCTGGTATACTGGATTCAGAAGTCCGATCCTATTGGGAGAAATATGAAAAAGCCAGAGCCACACAGACCGAGCGGTCGCGGTGGGAGGGCAAAAAAGTCCACTCACTAAAAACCTCACCTACCCACTACTATCTTATCAACGTATATACTAAAATTTTAAATACCTCCCAAAGATACACAGTTTTGGCATGAGGTTTCTAAAATCAGGAGATTCATGGGATAATTTTAAAATTATTCAAACATCAAATGAAAATATACTTTTAATTGTTATTTCTTGGGATCTAAATTGGTAAAGGCAACGAAGAGTAAAAACCACACTGCTGGGAAACAGCTTTATTTGCACAGAATAATATATTTACTTTTTACTGATATGGGGTTCAAGAAATAGATTTTCCTGTACCACAGATCTACAAATGTCCAATTTATAAGAAGAATTTATATATTGAAATAACTAGACAGAGATTAAAGCTAACTTTGAATGGTTTATTTATAAAATAGCACGCCTCACCCACAATGAGAGAACACAAAATCAGTAATCATGTTCAGAAAAATCAGAATAGTATAATCTAATGCGTGTTGAGGCTTAACAAAACTATAAGTAAGCCATTTTAAGAATGGTTATAGGTAATTTACCATAAAGAGAATATCGGTTAAATAACGTCACTCAGCCAAAAAGCCAATCGTTGATTTATACTACATTAAGTATTTTTATCGTATAAACCCCGTAAGCTGCATAAAAAAATATTGATATTACCTCCAATAATACCCAGTTTAAGTTCCATAGTTTATCCATGACTATCGACTATGCAAGCAACTTGCTCGAGGAATAGAGAGACCTCTCAACGTAACACCTACATTATTATTTCTTTGGAATCCCGATCCAATCACCATCTTTTAAAATATAAGGAAACTACTGCTCTTTATATACATTTATACGTCAAGGGGGCTTAATCTATACCAAAAGCCAAAGTACATTAAAATGTTATTTTCTCTTTTGTTTATTGTAGAAGATTTAGGATTCCTTGGTGATCCATCCCAATGTCTGTTAATAACAAGACACAAAGATAAAGCTAATCTTGATTTATTTGCTCTAAGCATACGATTTTTACTATAGTTCTCCATGTATTCACTCTCTAACAATAATCTCTATGCATTTCCAAATGTGCAGTAGGAGTTCAATAGTAAAGATATAAAATTTACTGGTTAGTGCAAAAAGCCAAAATAAAAAGATTATAATGGTCTTGTTGATTACTGGAGACGAATTTAAAAATTTGATCACTCCAGATCTGGTTTCTCAACTTCAGAAGTCCATAGAAAGTATATAAGCCACTATTTAATTTAATATATTATATTAGTTGCCAGCATTTAAACACATATACAATGTTCTTATTTTATATTTGTTTTTTTAAAGTATTATTCTTTTATTAAAGGATTAAAAAATCATATACTAGACTTATTACTGAATGTAGATTTTTGATTTGTAAATATTTTCTTTATGTATATTAAAGGTGCTTTTCAGTTTGCTATCAGGGGTCTGGAAGTTTTTAACACAGAAACTTATTATATAAATAATAGACATTTTTTCATTTTCAAAGGACATTAAATGGTCCTGTTTTTATTGTGGAGGTCTTATAGTATTTTGTGTTTCAAACATGGAGTAAGAATGTTAAATCCAATACACATTTGATTAACTTTCTCTGAAAAGCTAGAGCCGTCTCTGTTTGTAAAATAATGTAGGTCAATTTTTTCTTTGAAAGTAAATAAGGTTGTGCAAAAGGGAGTTTGGCCCATGTTTAGCTGGTTTTTTTTAAATAAAAGGATATTATATATATATATATATATATATATATATATATATATATATATATATATATATATATATATATATATATATATATATATATATATATATATATATATATATATATACCTTAAATATTTTAAAAATATAAAAAGTAACCAAAACTTTAGCCATATAGATAGGTTTTTATAGTCTACTTTGATTTCTGGGAATATCAAATAAAATAAATATTATTTACTTTTCCAGAACAGATATATTTATATATTATTTTAACAACTTTTTCTAGGACCATAATGGAGAGCTAGTCTGCCTCGCAATAAGTAATAAACAAAAACATAAAAAGACATAAAGGTTAAAATTTTTATAAATGGACGAGTGTAGCACAGAAATTATTTTATTATATTATCAAAACGAAAAGAAACTAAAAAATTTTGCTTTACTAACCGACATTGACTTCTGAAGTGACTTAAAAATAGTTACTGGTGAAGGCAGTTAATGTGTAGGTACCTTTAACATTTAAAAAATATATTAAAAAGTAACAAAACTTCTTTAACATATAGATAGGTTTAGTTTATTTTGATTTCTGGTAATATCAAATTAAAATAAAATTATTTGGCTTTTCCAGAATATCAAAGATATTTTATATTATTTTTTAATTATACTTTTTTTTATAGATTATTATGGAGAGCTAGTCTGCTCGCAACACTATAAATAAAAACATAGCATATTAAAAAGGTTTAATTTTTGAATGACAGAGGTAGCACAGAAATTATTTTGTTGTGATGCATTGAAACGAAAAGAAAACCCAAAAATTTTGTTTACTAAATCGACATTGACTTAAAGCACTTAAAAAATAAAAAAATAGTTACTGGCAGAAGTAACACGGTACCTAAATATTTTTAAAAAAATATATAAAAAGCAAGAAACTTTTAATATATATATGATAGGCTTTTTATAGCTTCTTCATTTTGGATTTCATGGTAAGACCAAATTAAAAATAAAAATTATCGTTACTTTTCTCCAGAAATGTATGATATTATATATTATTTTTTTTTTTAAATTATACTTTTTTATATAGATCATTATTATGGATAATTTGTCTCATTTCTCGCAATAATAGTAACAAAAACATGCAAAAATATAAAAAGGCTTGACTTTATAACGGACAATGAGTGTAGCACAGAAATTATTTTATTAGTATATTAATAAAAACAAAAAGAGAAACCAAAAAATTATTTTACCAACTGAGATTGACTTTAAAGGAATTTAAAAAAATTAAAAAATAGTTACTGGCATGTACACGTGTAGTACCTTAATATTTAAAAAAAATATATAAAAAGTAAATAAAACTTTAGCCATATAGATAGGGTTTTTATAGTTTATTTTGATTTCTGGGAATATCAAATAAAATAAAAATTATTGGGCTTTTCTCCAGAATAAAGATATTTATATATATATATATATATATATATATATATATATATATATATATATATATATATATATATATATATATATATATATATATATATATAAGCATATATATATATATATATATATATATATATATATATATATATATATATATTATTTTTAATTCTCCTGGGTTTTTCATTATTTTTTAAAATTAATTAAATAAAATTAAAACATTTTGATTGGGTTTCTGGTTTATTTCCAATTAAACCATCATCAGAATCTAGAACAATAAGATGTTCTAATGTCTTTATATACAATTGGAAACAAAATAAATAAAAATTAATTAAAGGAAACAAATATAGCTCTTCATAAAACTAACACTATCTAAATAAGATTTAAAAATTCAAAATAAAGATAACAACCAACACTTAAAAATCAATATGACAAAACTATTACGCTTTACATCTTAATGTTAGTATTATGAAAATATATATTTTATAAAATGCTGGGCCCAAATTCTTAACTAACATGTAACTTTGCCTATCTAATAGGTGGTAAAAATCTTGTAATGTATTATCCTGTACTTAGGTCTGTTATAGACGATACCTAGATTACCAGTGTCAGTCCTGAAATTTACAGTATTTTTTGTTTTTTTGATATGAAACTACTTCTTTTGTGTTTCTTTTTTTAGTGGTCTGTTCTGTAAATCTAGAATTTTCTGAACATTTTTGAAATTAAAATTATGTAGTTCTTCTATTGCATACAGATTGAAGGAGAGTTGCTGAATTATTCAATACTTATGCTACGGTTTTGTGTTCATTTATTCTATTTTTTAAATATTGCCGGTTGTGAATCCAATATAGGCTTTTGTGACAATCAAGCGCAATCTAGGTTTTTATAATGAGGTTCCGTTTGATCTAATTTAGATTTCTGGTTTTAGCTTTGTGAAGAGTGATTTAGAATTATTTAGTGGTTTTTCAGATACATGAATGTTAAAAATGATCCTCCAATACTTTTTTTATTTACTTCTATTAGTTTTGCTGCTATTTTATCTTTATTTTGAATCTTTAAATCCATTTAGATAAAGTGTAAGCTTATGAAAGTGCAAAAGGCATGTAACATATTTGTTTCCTTTTAATTTAATTTTTGTAATTTGTTTTGTTTCCAATTGCATATATAAAAGACATTAAGAACATCTTAATGGTTCTAGATCTATTGATGTATTTAATCTGGAAATAACTCAAACGTCAAAGAAATGTTTAAATTTTTATTTCAAATTATTCTAAAAAATGAATCAAAAACCTATGAGAATAAAAATTATTAATTTAATAAACATTACTAGAAATAAAACTATATATATATATATATATATATATATATATATATATATATATATATATATATATATATATATATATATACATATTATATATATATATATATATATATATATATATATATATATATATATATATATATATATTTAATTATACTTTTTATAGATTATTATGGTTTTGGGCCTGCCTCTCGCAATAAGAGTAACAAAACATTAAAAGACGTAAAAAGGTTTAATTCTTGATTTGGTTTTTTAAGTACTATAATAAAATAAATTATTTTTGTATGGGAAATCATATAAAAAATAGAAAATAAACCGCATTTGAAAACATTAACAAACTGTTATATATATATGTTATTTCAATTATCAAGCACGACGGACGAGTGTAGCATATAAATTATTTTATTATATTACTCAAAACAGATAAGAAACTAAACTGATTTTTTTAATTTTTCTGCAGTTTGCTTACAGTCTTTTCAAAAATGTCTTGACCCTCATTAGCAAGAAAAAATGCTACCAACTCTTGTAAAATGTGCCATTTGGGAATAAAAGGCGTTGCTTTCTCACATCGGCACATTGTTTATGCGATAACCATGAACAGTGTCGATTCGGAGCTCTGGAGCCCGCTAAAAAGGGTGTGATTTGTTTCAGTGATTGCCGTCAAAAGAGATTTCTGTTTCACGATTCTCCATGAGCTTTCGTGCCGACTGAAGCAGGAGACGCAAAAAGATCATTCAAATACTAGCGCATGAAATAACTTGCTTGTTGCTGCGTTTATACAGATATTTAAAATACTGCTTATTAGTTAACTAAAGCTATTTAAAAAGTAATGTTTAGTACATGAATCAATTAAATATCTAGCCAGGCTACGTCACGCAATGCCACGTCTCTGATTCCAAGGTCCGTGGACTCAAGCTTGCACGCTGACCTGGGCCCATAAGAAATCCCATGTAAATTTTGATACATTGAATATTGGCTCCCCTATTGAATTTGGCTAACAAAATTGTATTAGACTATTTAGAAGACGTTGATAAGATTTAGCTCTACATCTCCACCTTTTCTGATAAGGCAATTAATAGTTATTAAGAAAACCATATTTGTAAAATCGTTGTACACTCTGCTACATAAATTTTAATGAATCTGCACAGTAATAAATAAAATATCTTGCCAACTTTTTAATTGACGTTTAATAAGTTATTTCCAAAATGTTTTTATGTATTTAAGAGAAATAAGAATGATTAAATGGTATTACATGGAAAAATAGTTATCGAAGAGCATCCGACATATCCACGTTTTCCTACAGACATCTGCTAAGATAAACAGTTCAAAATCTCATCTAAGCTTCTGAGACAGTGATATTTGTTAGTTATTAAATGCAACTGTTTATTTAAATGAATAATGGTGAATTAATGAAGACTCCAAGAAAATAATATTGATTTGATAAGCTTACTTCATGTAGAGAAGAAAATAAAGGAATTACACCTCAGGCTTTTTTGGCAAAGTTGGGGAAAGGATCACAGCAAAAATACGCAAATTAAAGAAATATAAATATAATCCGTACCAACACTAAAGATTATGAATTACAAAGGCGATGAGATCCATACAGTAGATTTGGTTTAAAAACATGGAACGGCGAATAACGATAGAATTTTTGCAATATTTGTTTAGTGACTAGAACAACCCTTTACATTAAAACAATGAAACAAACGTTCAAAACATGAGATACTGAGCAAGAAAATGCACAGGATTTGTATCTATTAAGGACTCACTCCCCAAAAAGGAAAATAAAACGTTTGGGCGGGTATATTTGGACATCGGACGCTGGAACCTTGGAATCACAAATTTGGGAACAGAAACTTTTTTAGAACTATTAACAAAACTGCAAATGGCATTGAAGAAGGTAACCTGACCATCATGGACATTTGAGATTTCAAATGGACGGTTGTCCTGTACACACCACGAGAAGTAAGGGAATATGTACAAAATGTTTTCAATGGACTCAATTATAGAATCATAAAATACCAACACAGTTTAGGCTTCTTGATCTTTTCTTATGCCAAACGACTTCCTTTTCCCTTGGGGTCATATCAAAAATGTTATTTATACAAATTTGAGTTATCAAAATTCTAGAAGAATTAAAAGTTTCGCCACTTTCAGTTGCGTTGACTGACTATCGGCATCTCAACTTCATAAATGTAAGAACCGAATTTTATAACCGTTTAGGGATATTGCTTATAAAAATCAATATCTGTTTCACATCTAATTGAAAAATAGCTTCTAGTTTCAATGTGCGAAGAAACGTATTTTTGTAGACATAAGCGTTTTTCTACCTTCCATAAAATTGTATAATTATGTAAAAATCTCATTATGTAGTTCAATGTATATTAATTCTTTCTTGTAATACTGTAAAAACAGTGTTGGAAACTAGTCAAAGGCAAAACGTGAATTAAAAGTTGACATAAGGCATTTTATTTATTACTGGTAGATTCATTAAGGTATGTAGCAGGTATGCAAAACGATTTACAAATGGTTTTTTCAAATAACTTTTTTAATTGTTTATCAGAAAAAACGAAATTTAGTATGTCAGCTAATCTTATCAACGTCTTTAAAATAGTCTAATACAATTTTGTTGTGTAACTAATCAAAGCCATATTTCAATGTATTCAAAATTTACATGGGATTTTCTAAAATAGTCTGGCATGAACCATCCGGGCAGAATGGTATGGTATAACGTCCGAGAAGTATAATATTTAAGGTGTTTAGTTACCCACATGACCATTTAATGAAGAAACCAATAAAATTTTAAAAATTTAAACGATCTGAGAGCATAAACGCTTGTACGGGGTCTTTCCTCATACTCAATAGTTGTTGGCTTTATACAGATAAAAAAACTTTCAATTCAAGAGCTTGTACGGTTTATCCCAAACCATAAGAAAAGAAGACGTGTATACGGGGTGAACCACAAACATCTGGTGAAAACCAAACTATTGGGATTTTTCTTAAATGGAATCCTGTATATTATGTTCCAGATTGATAGTGCCAACACCCTCTTCTTTTAAATATATAATTTAGCTATATGTGTTTTAAAAGTTTTTTGATATATTTAGTATTAAACCCAAGAACAAATTTTCTTCTCTTCTGATTCAAAATATATCAGCATTAGCCATGAATTTCAGGAAAACATAAAACAAACAAGTAAACCTGTTGTCAAAAAATGTCACTTTTGTAAATTGATGTCTATAAAATGGCTTTACTGAAGAAGAAAAAAGTGTGAAATAGTTTATTTATTTCACAAAAACTAATAGGAACAAGCATTACAGCAAAAGAGAGGTATCAAAATTTGAAGACCGGGGCAGGTTCATGTCAAGGAGTAACTTTTTTATTACAAGAATTTTTCTGGTAAAGTAAAATAACCAAACAAAACAGAACTGTTCAAAACTAATGAAAATAATAAACTAGAAACTTTATATTTTAAAGGTAAAGACTGACATTTTTTTAACTAAATTTTATTTATAACTCTTACTGTAGAAAACTGATTTTTTCTGATTTGATGCCGCCGCAGCTTTAATAAATCGGCAAAAGGTAATCATGTACGCTACGCAAGTATAAACATCACTCCCGTACAAAATATTACTAGTCAAAAATTAAAATGAAAATCAAAAAGCCCATAGAGAAGGCTTTTGGGTAGGTATAGTCTGACAAACTTAACTGTAGCAGCTAAAGAATTTAAACTATTTCCCGAACGAATATATGTGTGCTAAGTTTAACTACAAGAAAGCAATAGTACCACTACCAGCATTCCCAATTTTTTATGTTAGAATTATTTTTTTTTATATAATAACAAAATAAAATATTGAAAAAGCAGGGAATAATGTGGTTGTTATATAGTTTAATTTTATTTAAAATTCTAATATTTGTTTTACTAAGGACTATTATGTTATTAGGTAATTATTCTTCCAAAGACCTTATCGATTTGTATTAAACTAACATCAAACAAAAGTCTTGTCCAGTTGGTGAAACTAAACGAACCTGGTTGGGTGGAGTTTGTCATATGTTTTGTTTCTCATGGGGTAAATTTACTTCAGGATTAAAGTGGCTTGCGTTGTTTCTGGTTCCTCTGAAATGTCGAATATTTTCAAACATTCAGTGGCCGGAGGTCGAAGGTTTTATCCTTATTTCAAGCAATGGAAGTTGTGTAGAAGAGTGTTTGTGGTTTTTTCTATACCTTGTATATAAATCCTTTAGTTCTTATTAGATTTTTTAATTAGTATTTTAATAGTATTATTTCATTACTTGAAATGAAACTAACTTTACCTTAAAAGACACTACATGGACAACAAGAGAATGATAAATGTCTATGGGCAAGTAATAACTACAAGACAGCAACTCATGCTCTTTCTATTGGGTTTGAAACATTAAATATACGAAAGAGAAAAAGCTGGGAGAATATGTAAAGTGCAACCAAAGTTGGCAAGTGATCTGTTTGTAACATTTTTACGAAGAGGTCTTATTCGTTCAGAAGCATTTTTTGCATACGTCAAAATATAAAAAAGTATTGTTTTCATTAAGTCAATAGCACGTAACAAAGAACGCGGGCACAATTTCGATGATTAGGCAACCCGCTTGTCAATAATAAAGACTGAGCAATACGCTTTTAGTTTACAGAACTTGAACACTGTTATACAGAATAAAGCAGCTTTTTCAACTTTTTTGGTCTATATAATCCAGCAAAATCGTAAAAAATTATGACCAAAGATATTTTTTTGATAACAAAATTTTACTACTTACACAAGTTAAATTCGTAACATTTTTATTATCATTTATTTACACAATATTTAAAATGTAAATATATGTAATTATATATACATATTAAAATTAGGTATATATAGTTAACAGAAATCACAGAAAATCATTTTAAAAATCACAAACTCATGGACAGTAGAAACACAAACAAAAATATTACTATTACGATTACTAAAAAAATAATCAAAAGAATTTAAAAAATAATTTGTTGTTTGTTTGTACATTAATTACTAATTATAAATTAAAATAGAATTAAAAAATTGAAGGCTTAAGATATTTATATTTGTAATTTCTGTGATAAATTAAATTTATTATTATTAACTCAATGATTTTTTTGATGGAAGCATTCTTCTGCGGACTATATTTTGACCACTGGCTGCCCGCCGACCAGCGGCTTGAGAATATTAAATAAAGACAGCTTTTCATAAATAAAATTAAAGCTAGCAGGATTAGCCACGGGTGATTAACAATGGCCAAATGAATAGGAAAACTTTACCTGATAGCTGACTTGAAAACTTTTCCTAATATACCATTATAATATTGTATATTTGACAATGCTCCTTACTCATTTCATCCATAGAAGACAAAAACACCGATAAAGTGGTCTTTTTTGACAAACGATACTAGCCTGCCTATAATAAAGAAAGATACGCTTATATCTAGAAACAGTCACAGATTAAATTATAAATTAAAATATTTTATAGATATGAATTCATGACCCAACTGATAGAAAATTTGGTTTTAAAATAAACTCCTGACTCAACAACAACAAAAAATTCAAGTTGACTGAATCATTAGATCACTAGTCATACTTCCAGAACCTCCTTTTATTTATGTTAAGTCCATAGAATTACGTGGGTAAACTAAATTGGCTTATAAGAAACCAGTTACAACCGGAAATTTTAACCTAACTACATTAAAATAAGTCAAATTTCCATATCCATTTAATGATTGGCAGAAATTTTGTCACGTTAGAAACATCGAAGATAAATTTTGGGAAACTGACCAATTTATGGAGGAATAAACTGTATTATACTACTGTAGGTAACCAGAAGATATTAGCCATATTTATAGGACAATGATGATGACATTGGGATGATGGGTTGACGAATAGTAATGCTGTTTTTAGTAGGTTTTTATTTTTAGTAAATTTCTTTGTCATTTATCAAAAACTGCAATGGATCACTGACAGGAACGTAAAACGACGTTTCCTTATTTGTGTGAATTATTACCAAAATTTAAAAAATAAAGAATTTATATTTTATAAACAAAAAAATCAATAGATGATGAAGTTTTTACTTTTAACTTTTCATTAACATTATCAAATTGTTACTGATGGCCTTTAAATGGGCTTTTTTATTTTTGGTGACGATCATACATTTAAAATAAATATAAAAAACATAAATGGATACTGTACACATGATTACACTAAACAAATTACAAATATTCCTGAACTTTTAAAAATCCACGCCGCTGTGCATTTTGGTGAATGAAGTACGCTGTTTATCCTCACTGGACTCGCAACTATTTCGCAGATACGGTTGCCAGACTTAAGGATGTTCCAATAAAAATGAATATTACATCGACTTTTTTATTAAAATATTTTATAGAGCGATGAAGCATCCTTTCATATGGCTGACTCTTTAATAGAAAAATGGTCACATATGGGCTTCTGCAAACCTATATATAGGAAATCCACTTCAAGGCCGTAGATCTATTAGAAGGTTGGTGCATTTTTACTAATAATACAGGATCGGCCCAATTTTATAACGGTTATTTATCTGGTGAAAGATATTTACATTGCCTTGGAACATTAAAAATCTTTTGACGAATAACCTGACAACATAATGGAGCCATTATGGTGCAAAGAAGAGGCACCGCCCTATAAACAAAAATTTCCTGTCCGTAATTTCTTAAACAACCGCTATCCGTTAGGATTGGAAAATATGGAGAATTAATGGCCATCAAACAGGTCACTGAGCGAACAACTCTAGATGTTTTATGGGGCTGTTATTTAAAAAAGCAGATACAAAAAGAAGTAGAACATTGAAAGACTTAATAATTAAAATTAAAAAGTTATAAAACCCATTGAACCCTGAGAAACAACATTTTATTGTTAACTCTATCCGCAAATTAGATGACTAATATAGAAAATGTATTGATAACAATAATATATATATATATATATATATATATATATATATATATATATATATATATATATATATATATATATATATATATATATATATATATATATCTTTAAACTACTATTGGGAATTTTGAAACTACATGAAACATTGTATAGGTTTAAAATAAAAGATCTAAAACAAAATTAAAGAAAGAAATTGCATTAAGGTTTGAAAAATATTCTAAACAATTAAATGATAGGGGTTGAATATACAATAAAAATGCTCAAATTGTTTATAGTAATCTGTAAAAGCTAAGGCAAATGAAAGGAATATGAATCTACATTTTATTATATGTAAAAATGATGCTGATGAAAAAAATTGGCAGTAAAAAGAAATGAGAATAAATTCAATACAATCACAAAAAGTTAAAAGATCAAGTTAAAGGAAATGGAAAGCAACAACACAATTAAAAATTAAAAATCAGCTAACAAGACAAGCGCAGAACTCAACACAACTAAGAAATTAAAGAATGAAGCCGTCGAAATGAATATGAATAAATACAATAAAACAATAATTAAAAGATCAACTTATGAAATTGAACATGAAACTAATGAATTAAAAATTATGAAAAGAACGATTAGAGAAATCTGAAATTTCCAATACAACAAAGAAATTACAAGATAAAGTTATCGAAATAGAAAATGATAATAGCTACAATTACAAACTAAAGATGATATTGAAAGCAAAATTAATGAAATAAAAGGTGAAATTATGCTAATGAGATAAACTCCAAATTAATTTTAATTAATAGATCAAAAAGGGCTATTCTATAGTTTGAACCAATAAATTTGAGATTAGAAGTCGAACACTTTTGAAACAGGCATAAAATAATTTGGATACATTAGTGTGATATATTAAAATTTTTGGTAGATATATATATATATATATATATATATATATATATATATATATATATATATATATATATATATATATATATATATATATATATATATATATATATATATATATATACATATATATATATATATATATATATATATATATATATATATATATATATATGTATATATATATATATATATATATATATATATATATATATATATATATATATATATATATATATATATATATATATTATGTTTTTAACGCTTAGTTTGTACGTCACGACTAAAAGAATAGAATTCAATTTATAAAATAGGGCCAGAAATTTGTATTGATAATCCAAATAAAAATAAAAACATATATACAAAAGCTTGAAATAACAGCCCATCTAGAAATTTCAGATTTGAAATTTTTTCTTTCATCTTCATTTTTTGTGCAGAGCTATGTTAAAAAAATAATGTTGGTAAAAAGGACACATTTTATGTTAATATATGATTTATGATTTAACAAATAACATAATAAGAAAGGCACACTGTTATTCCTCCTTTGCAACGATCATAAAATCTAAAGACTTATTTGCCACCAAATTATAATGCATGTTCTTTTATGTTTCAATAGGACGGTAAAACTGCGTGATTGACTTATAAATACGGATGCTAGAAAATTAAGTAATAAATTGTTGTTGTTGCTTTAAAACGTTACAAAACCGAATAAAACAGATTATTGTTCCTGGGTGTGTCAAAATTTAAATGAACATGGATCACTAAAGATGTTTGTAATATAAGAGCTAGAAATAAGCTCCAGTACTAACTTAATAAATTATTTCTTTAAAATCTAAACTGTAGGTGTGGAAAAACTTTTTTACAAAAGATATACTGAAATAACCACACAATATTTGTGGGACTTCCTATAAAATAAAAGTTACCTGCTTTAGGCAACTGTCAAAAAATATTTCCAAGGATTTATTAGCGTTCGTAAAATATAACTTTATTGGCCGCATTTATACTGTACAGCCGGCCGATCTATTTAAAACAATATGAATTTTTTATGAAATAGTGCAATATACACATAATGAAAAATTTGTGCAGAGTGTATTTTTTGCATTTTTTCGGAACAGCCAAAGTTAAAAATCGTCCACATCAGGGGTCTCTGAACTACGGCCTGAGGGCCAATATCTGCCCGTGACAGATTCTATCCTGGCTCCATGGAGTCCTAGCATACTTGGAAAACTCCTTTTAGGAGAACAAATAATTTTAGCAAATTAAATTTAGCTTAATGAAGTGATATCGAATGTAGGCAACCAATTATTACATGAATTACATTGATATGGTCATGGGCTTAACCCACATAATCATAACATTCTTGTAGGCTTATTGTTATTGTTTTTGTGATAAGTTGATAAAGAAACACAGAAATTCAGTAAGAGTAAAGACATGTATATTATGCAGAAAAATTTAACTCAGTATATAATAACTAACAAGTTATTGAAATGAATCGAAATAACATTTTATACATTTTAAAAATAATCACATACCCATAATAAAACATAATGATATATGAAATAATTAATGAGAGGACGTCGATGTAATTGAAATTTTCCAATTCTCGACAATAGTTTGTAGTTGTGGACTAATTTTACTTCTGAAAATTCAATTATTAAAAGAGACTGGGTAGATGCTGACACATACTTGATCTTGTAAACATTTTTTGTAGTACTTCCATTTGAAAGAAGGTTTTTCTCACACAAATAAGTAGTACCAAACAGAAACAGAATTCATTTGAGCAAATGTGATAAATTATCAAATTATGTCAGTGGAAGACTCTTATAAAATTCCAACAAAGATGAGTTTTGATATTTGTTCTTAATTATATCACTGCATTGTAGATCAATCATTTCCATTTGAAGTTCCGGGGCTAGGGTTTACAAATGGTCCGTATCAAAATAATTCTGAAAATCTAATTTGACGGTAATGGCATCAAAGTCCGGAGAAACGAGAACAAATTTATCTTCAAAGACTGTAAAGTTTTTGATTTGCAAAACTGATAGGAAACTAGTCCAGTAGTGGTGTTGGTACCTAACATGTTTTAAAAAATGTGAAAACATTTACTTCTGTAAAGCCAGGATTGAAACAGTCTCAATTTCTTCCGGAATGATTTGATATTAGTGTATAAACTGTAAAGATGCTTGGCTTTTCCTTTGCAACCAAATTCAGTTCGTTTACATGTTTTGTCAAATCAACATAGAATACCAGTTAACTTCCACAAACCATGCGTTGTTTTTTGTAATTCAGTATGCTTTTCATTCAAAAATTTTGATCAGTGCTCGAAGTTCAAAAGCGCTGAAGCGACTTTCCATAACCACAGCGTACGGTAGTAAGATATGTGTCAGTTTTCCCAATCTTCAATAAATTGTTTCCAGTTTGTCATGATTCACACAAGATCTGATAAATTAACAGCTGATATGGACTGGTTTCAGAACGTCAGACATATCTCAAACATTTTCCACACAAAGATCAAGATGAATGATATTAAATGTAAGACCAGTCGGTTTTGAACCACCGTCATTTTCTTACAGCCTTTGACACAAGAGCGACCACTTTATCTTTCCACTCATGTTTTTGCCTTCCATCAGTTGTAATATACATTTCCAAGTTTTTCCATCAAGGGATTAATACTGTATTATCACAAACTCCTCTTTAAAAATATCTGTACCAGTAGTTGTGCCATCACACGTTATGTATATCAAAAGTTCTTCGTGCACAGAAGTGGCATTCGCTCCAAATATAATCAACACCTGAGTAGTATCAATATTCGTTGACTCTATCCAAGGCCAAAGAAAACCATCAAAGTCAGTCCATTTTTGTCGACCAGTTGAGAGAAAATATATTTTATGAAGATGTTTTCTACCTTTGAGCCACAGTACTACATATACTGACAGTTTTTAATAAATTTAACTAAAGACATTTCTTCGGCTACTGCAATTATGCATTCTTTGATCATTCTCCATCGGTGAATGGTTTTCCACGTTTTGCAATTTCGCTGATTTTTACATCAGAAAGCTGGCAACATTGAGTTGCAGCCTCTTGTTCAGTTTTGAGTTTTTTTAAATGAAGATTGCTGGGTGATTTCAATCCGCGCTGCATAGTTTGAAGAATGCCAGAACCAAACTTCCTGCATATTTTGAGTAATTTTGAAAATGCTTTGGTTTCATAATGACGTTTAATGTTATATTCTTTGAGAACGGCTGGCGCTTTCCCGGAACCAACGAGATTATTCTGCACGTGCCAGAAGCCATCTGTTAGCGATAGAAGGTACAACCTATTTCCGCTTGGGAACCACTGGGATGCCAACAATACTCTCATGGCCTGCAATTCTACGACTAATCTAGAAATTACAGATACTAAAAATGGTAAATTAATAAATATGCAGTGTTGCGCTTGAGGACTTGAACCATCAGGCAGCCTCTTTAAACGCTGTGTATATTTTCGACTTTTTTTTTTCATCATGGACCACTTTACTTCTACCATCCGGCAACAATGATAATATGGTTTCCGGCCCCCTGTTCATTTGGAGTAATCAGTATGGCCCTGCTGAAAGTCAAGACCCTGGTCTGGCATTATGTGGTCTACCTACTCACAAGACTTATGGTTAAAAAACATTGATTTGTGGAAAGTTTTTAAAATTGATTGCATTTTTATAAACAGGCACAGGACACCAGGCAAAAAGTCCAATTCTTTGTACAGGAATGATGTTAATAAGTTCCTAATATATGCCAGATGAAAACAATTTAATGTGGAAGGTAAATATATTAAACAATTTCAAAGTTAATTTATACTGTGTTTATTTGTAGGTGAGTTTTTAATTGGATTAGCTTGGTGCCTGGGTAGGCGAGACAACCAAGACACAATTATTTATAAACTGATAGAATAAGACAAAGGAACCGTGTTATTAATCCACACTTTAAGTAAAAGAAGAATTGTTGAACTAATTGAAACTATAAGTCTCCTATATATTAATTCAAAACACCTGTAATTAGACAATAGACCTCAATCTACGTCATCAAACGTTTTTTATTAATTATCGAAATGGAAAATGCTCGCTTACAAGTTGTCGGTGTACATACTTTTTGGAAAACCATCCTTATACAGTTTGTAAAGAAGTTCATCTTCTTTTGGTTGAAACAGAAGTTGACATTTCTTAATACAAAGCCACGGAGGGGGAATCTAATCCAGCAGCGGCTTCCATTTCAAGAAAAAAGAACATCAAATAAAATTCTTTGCGGGAGAAGATGGCAAAGATTTACAGCAGTGCTATAGCTGCAATCCAGGCTTGTGCTTCCTGTCCAAAAATTCTCAAAGATTCCAACTCAAAGAATATTATTTATAGATAAAGGCCAGTAAAATGATATGACCGTTAATATGTCTAGTGTCTAAAAGTGGTACTACATTTTCAAAGTGTAATAAATGTCCTTTTAACATTACAATTAATAAATCAAACCAATCTGGGCAGAACTTCAAAGTATACCGTCTTAGCTCTTGCCTCATTTATGA
Organism: Listronotus oregonensis; assembly: GCA_019359885.1. Taxonomy (NCBI): domain Eukaryota; kingdom Metazoa; phylum Arthropoda; class Insecta; order Coleoptera; family Curculionidae; genus Listronotus; species Listronotus oregonensis. The sequence goes on from JAHBCN010000749.1 coordinate 58,682, forward strand.
TTATACCTGCCGATGTTAAATAAACTGCGAAGATCATAGGCATTAAAGGACAGAATATTAGGGACGGACTTTAATAATATAAAGATTTATAATTTATTGTTTATTTAGGTAAGTATAATCTTAAAATTACATTAAGAAATTAAATATATGCAAAGTTTTAATAAATTTATAACTGCATTATCTATACATAATTACATGTTTAATTTAAATATCTAAATCTAATTACAATAGGATTTATGTTGTTTTGGAGAGAAATGTAAGAGTCCTCAATTTTTATAATGTGCTGTAGTGAATTTTTTCAGCTCTCAACTGGTATGTAAGTAATTACATTTTTTATCAAATTTATAACACTGGGACTTAAAGTAGGTGTACCATTTTCTGCTCTGATCTTTGATTTTACTTGGTTCCACAAATGCTCTATGGGGTTAAACATACAGCGATACGGAGGAAGCCGTAAGACAGTATGCCCAGCCTGTTCAGCCAAATTATCACATATACATATTGTTTTTTAATTGTATATGGTGAGAATGAAAATCACTACGTTTTTTTTCTTTTGTTCAATTTTTTACTAATAATAATATCCCTTATCGATGATATTGGAGTTTTTGTAAGTAGACAGGTTTCCTTTAAAGCTTCTTGTTTAATTAGACCTCTACTGATTAAAGTTTCATACACATTTTTCACAACCTGTTTTGCATCTAATGACAAATGATTTCGACCCGACATAGTTATATTCTCGTAAAACAACTTTTTCGAAACGCACAGTAAAAACGGTTATTCGACACTGCCACTAAAATATTAGCCAAAATATTTATATGCCCTATGGTTAATACTCAAGAAATACCTGGCCCACCCCTGCCTTTATGAACAAATGGGTTTACCCAATAACAATAGGTAATAAAATCGTCAAAGGTTTATTGGGGTATGGTCCGTCAAAAGCCATAACGATATACTTTGAGACAGACTTAAACTATTTTTATAGAAGTAATTTCTTTTTATAATTCTTATCACTCAATATCATAATTGTGTCACATTAACATTATTTAATCAATAAAAATTTAAAACTGCTTTTTAATTTTTCTCTTATTTCAAAAATCAAAAAAAAAAAAAAAAATATTGTATGTACTTGATAAAACAGTCGCCTAAAAAATGTTGTGAGTACCTCGGCCTAATGATCTTTTTTCGCCGAATCGAGGCGTAGCCGAGGCCAAGCAAGTTTTAGATGAGGCCTTAATACACACATAACTATTTCTTTACAATTTTATGGAAGCCTTGCGTTTTAAATAGTTTGATACCCTAGAGGGCGTAAACATTTGCATTTAAGGCCTGGACGTACAAAAACAATTTTGTTAAAACACAATAGTAGTTTTCAAAAGCACATACCGTGGAAGTACAGAAGTAGTAAGCGACCGATCAAAAAGTTTATTTTATTACAACGAGCATAAATGTCACAAAATTTATAGCTTTAATTCAACGGAAGAAATAAAATATAATTGCAAACGTACTGCAGCCTTGTTTTACATCCTGTTTTATAGTCCTGCTCGTTAAGATCCTTTCATTGTCTTTAAATTTGCAGGTGTTTTATTTCTTTTTTCGAACTAGGAATATTACTTAGTTGGTACTGAGGAGTAATTATTTTTAATGTTTGCCTGCAAGAAGTGCGTCCTTTTTATATGCTTATAACTTAATAACATTACTGAGTTTAGAAAATTTAGCTTTAGACCCTACAAAAATATGAGACAAGAAAAAAGTTTTGCACATTTAAGCTATATTTCTACAGCCAATTGATAAAAAGTTAAAAGTAAAATGAAAACCACGTACCTCCCCCCTGTTATTTTTATATGTTATTTTCTTAGTGTATCTTAAATTTAAAATACACGAACCCACTTAAAAAATGGCGAACATAAAATATTTATCGAGTCTAAAACTTAGAATTATTATTAGGTTAATATTTGGGTGGGTGAACCAATGAACACCGCGTAGTACAGGGTAGTTCGAAATTTACGTTAAACTGTAGGTCCCATCTGGATAACATTACCCAAATATTAATGGGGAGGGGAAGTTCTTTAAAAGCAGTAGTTAGTTATATATCGTTCGTGGTAGCATTACCGCGTTGTCTCAAAAGGTGCCATAAAATGCAATGACGGCATGTTTTGGTACTTGTGGAAAACAAATGGGCAAAATGGGTTAAATAGCTAAAAACTTAGCGTCCACGGCACCTTGCACTTAGGCTTTAAACATAATCAAAAAAACTTAATAAAAATTGTATGGATAGAATAAACAGTGTTTGATATTTTAAATAAAGTCATGATTTAAACTGTCATATTGTTGTAACATTGGAAGTGTTGTTCTAATAATAATGACAGGACAAATTGGTCCTAAGTTGGTCAAATTTCAGCACTAGTAAATGATAAAAGAAGTATAGTGCACGCCGCGTATCGCACGTATAGTGAGTGTGCCAAAAACCCTATTTAGAAAGACAAGAAACATGCATGAAGGCAAGAAACTGGCGAAGTTCAAAGAAGGACAAAATCTGGTCCAAGACGTTTTAGAATATAAAAAACTGGTGTTTTATTCATAGGTTATTTTATCGACCACCAGCACCACAGTTTGGCTATCACAGTAAAAGAGCAAAATATATATAGAAGTGAAGTTAGCCACAGGGTACACGTGCAACAACTTGTGAACAGTGTCATATAACGGTAAGAAATCCCATATTAAAACAAAGAAAAGGGCGACTCCCTTATGTTGAATAAAAGTTTTCAAAAGTTACTTCCGTTAATACAAAAAATGAATAAAAAAACTTTTTTATAAAGAAAATTAGACGCTTTTCAAGACAAAGCAATATATAAGGTATATCATTAAAACATGTTAATTTTATGTCGTATATATTGGTTTCTATTCAATTTATTTTTTAAAATATTTTCTTGCCGATTGTTTATTCATAAGATTTATTAACGTACATAAAATAATTAAATAATAGTACTTATTATAGCATATTTATAACATTGTTGTTAAATTAACAGTTGTCAAATTTAATGATTTGTCAGGTTGGCAGCTTAAAATTAAAATTAAAAAAAAATTAAGAGAAAGTATGATTTCCAAATGTTTATAACAACACGATCGTCAAAAACTATTGTTACTAACTCGAGCAATAATTTCTGATTAATGATTTTAACCCTTAACGCGCTTGTTAGGCCCACGTGATATACCGGGTAGTGCATCACCAGCCTGGCCATAGGAAATTCCATGTAAATTTTGATACATTGAAATATTAGCTCCCCTATTGAATTTACAACAAAATTGTATTAGACTATTTTGATGACGTTGATAAGATTAGCTCACACGCTAAATTCCGTTTTTTTCTGTAAGGCAATTAAAAGTTATTTACAAAAAACGATTTGTAAAATCGTTGCATAGCTGCTACATACCTTAATGAATCCACCAGAAATAAATAAAATGTCTTGTCAACTTTTTAATTCACATTTTACTTTGTATTAGTTATTTTAAAATGTTTCACAGTATTAAAGAGAAAATAACAATGATTAAATGGTATTACATGGAAAATAGTTATCGAAGAGTATCCGACTCTGCGTTTTTTCCTGACAGACACATTCCAAGTAAGACAACAGTTCAAAATATCGTTCATAAGTTTGAGACAAAAAGTACTGTTATTAATAAATGCAACTATTTAGAGCGAAATAATAATGTACTCGATGGAAGAGCTCAAGAAAATAATGCCGATTTAGATGTTTTACTTCATGTAGAAGAAAATAAAGGAATTAGCACCTCTTGGCAAAGTTGTAAGAAAGGATCACAGCACAGTACTACGCAAATTAAAGAAATATAAATATTATCCGTACAAATATCAAAGACATCAGGAATTAAGGGAAGGCGATGAGATTCGAAGAGCAGATTTTTGTTTTAAAGTTATGGAAATGGCGAATAACGATAGGGACTTCTTACGCAATATTTGTTTTAGTGACGAATGCACCTTCACATTAAACAATGAACCAAACGTTCAAAACATCAGATACTGGAGCAAAAAAAATGAACAGATTTGTATCTACAAGGACTCAATACCCTCAAAAGGTAAACGTTTGGGCGGGTATATTTGGACATCGGATTATTGGACCTTTTTTCTTGAATCACAATTTGGGAACAAAAACTTTTTTAGAACTATTACAAAATCAAGTGGGGCCGGCATTGGAAGAAGTTGCACCTGACAATCAAGACATTTGGTTTCAAATGGATGCTTGTTCTGCACACAATTCACGAGAAGTAAGGGAATATGTTCAAAATGTTTTCAATGGACTCACTATAGGACCAAATTACACCATAAATTGGCCAGCTAGGTCTCCTGATCTTTCGCCAAACGACTTCTTCCTTTGGGTCATATCAAAAATGTTATTTATACACATTTGAGTTATCAAAATTTAGAAGAATTAAATGTTTCAATTTCAGCGGCGTGCGATCGACTATCGGCATTTTAACTTCATAATGTAAGAACTGAATTTTATAACCGTTTAGGATATTGCTTAGCAGTAAACGGAAATCTGTTTGAGCATCTTATTAAAAGTTTCAATGTGTTGTGTTAAAACGTATTTTTATACAGTTTTTAAGTGTTTTTGACCTTCCTATAAAATTGTTTAGTTATGTAAAAATCTCATTATGTAGTTCAATGTAATTACTTGTATTTATCAAATGATTACAACCATTATTTTCTCTTTAATACTGTAAAACATGTTGAAATAACTAATACAAAGTAAAACGTGAATTAAAAAGTTGACAAGACATTTTATTTATTACTGGTGGATTCATTAAGGTATGTAGCAGGTATGCAACGATTTTACAAATAGTTTTTCTTAAATAACTTTTAATTGCCTTATCAGAAAAAAACGAAATTTAGTATGTGAACTAACCTTATCAACGTCTTCAAAATAGTCTAATACAATTTTGTTGTAAATTCAATAGGGGAGCCAATATTTCAATGTATCAAAATTTACATGGGATTTCCTGCAGAATATATTTTTTTCTTATTATTAGAAAAGCCACAAATATGACCTTGTTCAGTCCTCGTTTAATAACGCTGTACAAAATGTTAATATTGCCGCCCGGTAAGTTAACATGATGCCTCAAAAATTTGTTAAAAAACACATGTTTTGATCGGCCCCCTGTATAATATATAATGGTAGTACACCATTCTAACAAAAAAAAATGTGGAAAAACGTAAAATAAAGTTTACTAAAATCTCAAAATTTGTTAAAATTTAAGTTTTTTTTAACAGTCCATAAATATTTTAGCCTCGCCGCGTTTCTAGTGGGTTACTTGTACCATGGTTTATGACCTGTAAACAAATAACAGAAAAACAAATAAATTTTTAATACGCATAGAAATTAGAAAAAGTAATATATTCATCCTCCTTCATTAAACTTTTAAGCAGAGATTATATATAAAACACAACTAAATTGCATCTAAATACAGCCTGTCAAACCACGCTGCCCATTTTAATATCAAACGTGTAACGGTATAGTCATGTGGAAGTATTTATTTATATGCTAGCTCGAAACAGGGAAAGCGCCTAGTAATATTTTAGTAATAATATAGAAATACGAATAGATAACCGTTAGAAGTTCTTGGAAACCTTTATGTTGCCTTGTTATACTTGATATGAAAATTGATTTTAATAATTGTAGAATATTTAGATTTTTAAAAGGTTTTTGTTTTATTTCGGAACAAACAAAGGCCTAAAGCGGTGCCGTAGGTGTCTGAAGTAAAGTAAAAATTAGTTTATTATCAGGAGACTTAAAGGATCCGGGTTTTGGAGGCGGAAGCCTGTAGAGACATCAGGGTCCACCATCTGGACATTCTAAGGAAAAAAAAAACGAGGAAAGTTCGTGGCCCCTCCCGTAAAGAAGCACTCCATGATGCTTTATGAGGAGCTATTGGCTAATTTCTCGGAAATGTTGCTCGTCTGTGGCATAGTTTAAGGAATATAGTACAATATATGAGTTGCGTCACTCCTGGCGGCACTTAAAACGCACCCGTCTTACCCCATCTGTCCAGTATATTCGTACCAGTCTATGATGTGAAGCCGACTGATACGCAATGCGCCGGAACTCGTTTTGCTGTTACCAAAGCACACGGTATATCATGTCTCTAAAAAGTCGTTAAATATGTCTGGTAATAATATTTGTTCATTGGATAATTGTGAAAGTAGAGTCTCTGATATTTTAAATAAAGTCATGATTTATACTGTCATATTGTTGTAACCTTGGAAGTGTTGTTCTAATAATGACAGGACAAATTGGTCCTAAGTTGGTCAAATTTCAGCACTAGTAAATGATAAAAGTATAGCGCACGCCGCGTATAGCACGTATAGTAAGTGTGCCAAAAACCCTATTTAGAAAGACAAAAAAACATGCATGAAGGCAAGAAACTGGCGAAGTTCAAAGAAGGACAGAATCTGGTCCAAGACGTTTTAGAATTTATAAAACTGGTGTTTTATTCATAGGTTATTTTATCGACCACCGGCACCACAGTTTGGCTATCACAGTAAAAGAGCAAAAGATATATAGAAGTAAAGTTAGCCACAGGGTACACGTGCAACAACTTGCGAACACTGTCATACAACGGTAAGAAATCCCATATTAAAATAAAGAAAAGGGCGACACCCTTACGTTGAATAAAAGTTTTCAAAAGTTACTTCCGTTAATATAAAAAATGAATAAAGAAACTTTTTTATCAAAAAAATTAGACGCTTTTCAAGACAAAGCAATATATAAGGTATATCATTAAAATTTGTTAATTTTATGTTGTATCTATTGGTTTCTATTCAATTTATTTTTTAAAAAAAAATTTGCCGATTGTTTATTCATAAGATTTATTAACGTACATAAAATAATTAAATAAACCAACACAAAACCAAATGAATGACCATATTTATAACATTGTTGTTAAATTAACAGTTGTCAAATGATCTGTCAGGTTGGCAGCTTAAAATTAAAATTAAGAAAAAAATAAGAAAAAGTATGATTTCCATATGTTTATAACAACACGATCGTCAAAAAGTATTGTTACTAACTCGAGCAATAATTTCTGATTAATGATTTTAACCCTTAACGCGCTTGTTAGGCCCACGTGATATACCGGGTAGTGCATCACCAGCCTGGCCATAGGAAATCCCATGTAAATTTTGATACATTGAAATATTAGCTCCCCTATTGAATTTACAACAAAATTGTATTAGACTATTTTGATGACGTTGTTAAGATTAGCTCACACGCTAAATTCCGTTTTTTTCTGATAAGGCAATTAAAAGTTATTTACAAAAAACTATTTGTAAAATCGTTGCATAGCTGCTACATACCTTAATGAATCCACCAGTAATAAAAAAAATGTCTTGTCAACTTTTTAATTCACATTTTACTTTGTATTGGTTATTTCAAAATGTTTCACAGTATTGAAGAGAAAATAACAATCATTAAATGGTATTACATGGAAAATAGTTATCGAAGAGTATCCGACTCTGCGTTTTTTCCTGACAGACACATTCCAAGTAAGACAACAGTTTAAAATATCGTTCATAAGTTTGAGACAAAAGGTACTGTTATTAATAAATGCAACTGCTTAGAGCGAAATAATAATGTACTCGATGGAAGAGCTCAAGAAAATAATGCCGATTTAGATGTTTTACTTCATGTAGAAGAAAATAAAGGAATTAGCACCTCTTGGCAAAGTTGTAAGAAAGGATCACAGCACAGTACTACGCAAATTAAAGAAATATAAATATTATCCGTACAAATATCAAAGACATCAAGAATTAAGGGAAGGCGATGAGATTCGAAGAGCATATTTTTGTTTTGAAGTTATGGAATAACGATAGGGACTTCTTACGCAATATTTGTTTTAGTGACGAATGCACCTTCACATTAAACAATGAACCAAACGTTTAAAACATCAGATACTGGAGCAAAAAAAATGAAAAGATTTGTATCTACAGGACTCAATACCTCAAAGGTAAACGTTTGGGCGGGTATATTTGGAATCGGATTATTGGACCTTTTTCTTTGAATCACAATTTGGGAACAAAAACTTTTTTAGAACTATTACAAAATCAAGTGGGGCCGGCATTGGAAGAAGTTGCACCTGACAATCAAGACATTTGGTTTCAAATGGATGGTTGTCCTGCACACAATTCACGAGAAGTAAGGGAATATGTTCAAAATGTTTTCAATGGACTCACTATAGGACCAAATTAACACCATAAATAGGCCAGCTAGGTCTTCTGATCTTTCGCCAAACGACTTCTTCCTAGGTCATATCAAAAATGTTATTTATACAAATTTAAGTTATCAAAATTTAGAAGAATTAAAAGTTTCAATTTCAGCGGCGTGCGATCGACTATCGGCATTTCAACTTCATAATGTAAGAACTGAATTTTATAACCGTTTAGGATATTGCTTAGCAGTAAACGGAGATCTGTTTGAGCATCTAATTAAAAGTTTCAATGTGTTGTGTTAAAACGTATTTTTAGACAGTTTTTAAGTGTGTTTTTCACCTTCCTATAAAATTTTTCAATTATGTAAAAATCTCATTATGTAGTTCAATGTAATTACTTGTATTTATCAAATGATTACAACCATTATTTTCTCTTTAATACTGTAAAACATGTTGAAATAACTAATACAAAGTAAAACGTGAATTAAAAAGTTGACAAGACATTTTATTTATTACTGGTGGATTCATTAAAGTATGTAGCAGGTATGCAACGATTTTACAAATAGTTTTTCTTAAATAACTTTTAATTGCCTTATCAGAAAAAAACGAAATTTAGTATGTGAGCTAACCTTATCAACGTCTTCAAAATAGTCTAATACAATTTTGTTGTAAATTCAATAGGGGAGCCAATATTTCAATGTATCAAAATTTACATGGGATTTCCTGTGGCCAGTCTGGCGATGCACCACCCGGTAGAATATATTTTTTTCTTATTATTAGAAAAGCCACAAATATGACCTTGTTCAGTCCTCGTTTAATAACGATGTACAAAATGTTAATATTGCCGCCCGGTAAGTTAACATGATGCCTCAAAAATTTGTTAAAAAACACATGTTTTGATCGGCCCCCTGTATAATATATAATGGTAGTACACCATTTTAACAAAAAAAAAATGTGGAAAAACGTAAAATAAAGTTTACTAAATTCTGAAAATTTGTTAAAATTTAAGTTTTTTTTAACAGTCCATAAATATTTTAGCCTCGCCGCGTTTCTAGTGGGTTACTTGTACCATGGTTTATGACCTGTAAACAAATAACAGAAAAACAAATAAATTTTTAATACGCATAGAAATTAGAAAAAGTAATATATTAATCCTCCTTCATTAAACTTTTAAGCAGAGATTATATATAAAACACAACTAAATTGCATCTAAATACAGCCTGTCAAACCACGCTGCCCATTTTAATATCAAACGGGAACGGTATAGTCATGTGGAAGTATTTATTTATATGCTAGCTCGAAACAGGAAAGCGCCTAGTAATATTTTAGTAATAATATAGAAATACGAATAGATAACCGTTAGAAGTTCTTGGAAACCTTTATGTTGCCTTGTTATACTTGATATGAAAATTGATTTTAATAATTGTAGAATATTTAGATTTTTAAAAGGTTTTTGTTTTATTTCGGAACAAACAAAGGCCTAAAGCCGTGCCGTAGGTGTCTGAAGTAAAGTAAAAATTAGTTTATTAACAGGAGACTTAAGGGATCCGGGTTTTGGAGGCGGAAGCCTGTAGAGACATCAGGGTCCACCATCTGGACATTCTAAGGAAAAAAACGAGGAAAGTTCGTGGCCCCTCCCGTAAAGTAGCACTCCATGATGCTTTATGGGGAGCTATTGGCTAATTTCTCGGAAATGTTGCTCGTCTGTGACATAGTTTAAGGAATATAGTACAATATATGAGTTGCGTCACTCCTAGCGGCTCTTAAAACGCACCCGTCTTACCCCATCTGTCCAGTATATTCGTACCAGTCTATGATGTGAAGCCGACTGATACGCATTGCGCGGAACTCGTTTTGCTGTTACCAAACACACGTATATCATGTCTCTAAAAGTCGTTAATATGTCTGGTAATAATATTTGTTCATTGGATAATTGTGAAAGTAGAGTCTTTGATATTTTAAATAAAGTCATGATTTATACTGTCATATTGTTGTAACCTTGGAAGTGTTGTTCTAATAATGACAGGACAAATTGGTCATAAGTTGGTCAAATTTCAGCACTAGTAAATGATAAAAGAAGTATAGCGCACGCCGCGTATCGCACGTATAGTGAGTGTGCCAAAAACCCTATTTAGAAAGACAAGAAACATGCATGAAGGCAAGAAACTGGCGAAGTTCAAAGAAGGACAGAATCTGGTCCAAGACGTTTCAGAATTTATAAAACTGGTGTTTTATTCATAGGTTATTTTATCGACCACCGGCACCACAGTTTGGCTATCACAGTAAAAGAGCAAAAGATATATAGAAGTAAAGTTAGCTACAGGATCTGGTAATAATATTTGTTCATTGGATAATTGTGAAAGTAGAATAAAACGCGATTAATCGTTTTTAAGATCCCCAAAGGACCATATCAATAAAAATCATATGGATTAGACTATTTCATTGGTGTTTGTATTAAAAATATATTAAACTTTTAAATGCCAAGCTTGGTAATTTTTTTTTTATATGATGGCCTTACAAACTGGTGTATTGGCCAAGGCAAAATGCTTTGGGATTCAGTAAGTTCCATAAATTTGCTTATTATACGCTAGAACAATGTCAGAACTGTATTAGAGTTTGTGCTTTGCATTTCAAAGATGAGGATTTTTCAAACCCTTTTAGGAGTTGCATTCATTCATATGCGATTCCATTTGTAGGTTTACTCAGTGAGCCTACTGGAGAGGGTAAATTTTAAAATTGTATTGTTCTTATGTCTGGGGAATGTCGTCTCCAACAACTCTTAGCATTTAGGCGTTAAATATTGAACATGATTTTTTGGCACTGGAATCCAATATTCTAGTGTAGAGGAGATGTCTCTATTACCATGCGCTTGTTTTGCAAGTCAGGCCTAAATACTATATAAAAATGAAAAGAACTATCGATCCTGAAAAAGAAAAGATCGATAATGCAAAGGTGCTACTACTAAGCTCTGTGGTACTCCAGCATTAACTTGGTAAAAGCTAAAAGAGTGACCATCTACAATATCTGATATATATCGACTAGAAGAGAAGCAAGAACAAAGCTTAGATGGTAAACCGTGGAAAGAAAATAAGGAAGTTCGTTTAGGAGCGCATCGTGCCAGACCTGGTTAAATGTCTTGAGTATGTCAAGGACACCAATCTTGGATTTAGCAAGGAATTCAAGAGACTTGTTCCAGTTATCTGCGGACTGCTGGTAGAGTTATCCAGCAATCGTACAACAGTTGTGACATTTCTGACAAGATTATTTTTAAAAGAAAGACAATATTTCGCTAGTTTTTACTTCTTTTTTGACTTTTAAATATTTTAAAACATATTTTTACCTTTTAAAACGTTTGTTCTTGGCGTTGATACAACGGGGTAGCACCATTAAGATAATTTATAATTGATAATTTTTTTACAGCATAATGCATAAAAATAATTTCATTGTCAGAGACAAAGGTTTCTAGCTCTATTAATTATAAAACCAATGTAATCGACAAGGAATGAGCTATCTTTACTCTATCATTTACTATATTATTATTTTTTTAATGTTACAATATTATCAACTTTATTACTAAAATGAAACAAAAGATGTAACAACCAAATAATTTACTTGGTAAAATAATACACTGGTGATTAATATTATGTGGATTTGGATTTTAATAAATAAATAGTTATTTGGACAAAATATATCTTTTTTATCTAATGATACAACTTTATTACAGCAAATATGTGTAAATTAAAAGATCAATTTCTAGTTTTTCGCCAACAAACTACTTGTTTAAGCATTAACTAAAATATGAAATTCTTGAATCTGCTGGTACCAACTTTTTTCCTCAATTAAGAGATACGTGTGTTAATATTCAGAACTCTCTCCCCTGCGAAAGATTGTAAAACTTCGATGTTTTGTTATGCACAAAAAGTGATCTTACGATATCTGCATATTTAAAACTTCTTTAGGTTTCTGGATACACGAGACCAGAGAACAATAAGAGAGCAGATGAACTAAAATTTTAGCACTTCATAGCCAGTCCTTAAAGCTTAAAAACAGGTGATAAAAACAACAATAGACATATGGTTCCAAAAACAACATCTGGATCGTTGGCATGCGTCATCTGGGCAAAAACATGCAAAGGCAACGCTAGGCGGCCCTTCTAAGAAACCAAGAGCTTAGGCCCTTCTTCTGGGGGTACCCAGTTAAGACAAGTAGTATGACTTCACTGTCATTTTAGGAAAAACTTACAGAAAATGGCATTACATAATGGTCTCTCAACATGCAGGCTTTGCGTGAGAAAGAGGAAACAGCCTCACACGTAATATACAACTGCAATGCACAGACATACAAAAGATATGTCCTGTTTAGAAATATACAGAGCGGAACCCCTTTTTCGTATAAGTATCTTGGTATAAACCAACTAAACCTTAGAAAGGGAAGCGGATTTTTTTAGCAAAAAAGAAGGGTAGAATAGGCCAATAAACTGCAATAAAAATATATCGCCACGCGAGCAAACCCCGCTTAAATCAAGCAGCTTGCATATTTTTAGTCACAATTTTTTATCGCATTAACATATATAAGTGACATAGAAATCCGAACACCCAGTTTAAATGATTTTATTTTAATAAAATTTTGTATAAGTACTTAATGAAGCATAATAAGTAAATGATTAAAATATTGCATTGCTTTAAAGCCCTTTTACCTTTAATAATGTGTGGATGCACCCCGATGTGTTACGCATTCTCCAACGCGTCTAGGCATTCTTCTGATCAGGTGGTCAATGTCCTCCTGTGGTATCTCATTCCAGGCAATCACCAACTCCTCTCGAAGTGCTCCTAGAGTCTGAGGAGGACGTTACAAATTGAGCAATCTCCTACCCATCATATCCCACACGTGTTCAATGGGGGATAAGTCGGGAGATCTTGGTGGCCATGGTAACAATGTGACATCATTATGTTGAAAGAAGTCCATTGTAACTCTTGCAACATGTGGTCGGGCATTATCTTCTTGGAAAGTTGGATTTGCCAGGGTGTCAAGATTTGGTAAAAGATGGGGTTCTAGAACTTCTTGGATATAACCCTGCGCGGTCATGTTACCTCTGATGAAGACTAGAGGTAATAACTCCAACAGTGTGATAAACATGTCTTTCAACAAAAAACTGTGGATTCCTCCTTTCACCACGTCGCCTTCTAACCCTGGCTCGACCATCGTGCATGCCTAAACAAAATCGAGACTCGTCACTAAAGACAATACTGTTCCATTCCTGATCCCAGAGTGACCGTTATCTGCACCACTTAAGGCGATTACGTCGGTGCTCTGGAGTTAAAGGGAGGACCCAGTGTGGTCGGTATGAAAACATGCCAAAACTTCTCATTCGTCGGTAAACAGTTCGCATGCCGATAGGTCTTCCATGTTCTGCAAACCATTAATTTGCAATGGACCTGGTAGTGGAGAAACGGTCCCTTAAAGCCAATAATCTTAGGCGACGATCTTCACGGTCTGGTGTTCTACAGCGGAGTCCAGTGCCCCTTGCTCTTCGCGTACAGCCTTCTTGAAGCCATGCCTGACAACACATAACCACAGTGTCTACACTTCTTTGCACTCTAACTTCAATTTCCCGAGAAGAAAGTCCAGCTTTGCGAAGTCCTACTATACGGCCCCTCTCAAACTCACTAAGTTGACGAAATCGTACAGGTCCCGTACTCTAGGCATCGTAACCAATCGTAAAGAATGTCAAGAACCAAAATCCGCCAAATTTGGATCTTTACTGCGGCTGCAATATTCATTTTTAGATTGTTAGTGAATTTTTAAAAAAGCAGTATAAAAACCGAAATCTTAGACTGATAAGGCTGCAAATTCCGTCAATAGTTATTTTCAGTAAGATAAATAAATTCACCAAATTTTATTAAAATAAAACCATTTAAACTGGGTGTTCGGATTTCTATATGACTTAGTATAATAAAGTTATCGAGTGTACTATAGAAAGTTACATTTTATAATAATTTACAAAACAGCTGATTGGGTGCTTGTGTGTATTAAAACAAATGTTGTCCTTGTTAATGTTGTTTCACTTCTTAATCTCATTCAAATTACAAATTATATTTTACTTGTGTAACAACAAATTTAATATGTTTCTTACTTTATATGGTAGTTCATTAGAATAGAACCACACGTAAGCTAATATTTATTTAACTTTTATTTTAATTTATATTCATTGTTTAGAAGAAACTTTTAGATTGAAAAATGAGGGTATTTGGTATCCCACTGGTCACCGACGAGTAAATGGTCATACTATAAAATGGCTGGGCAGTTAAGGTATACGTAATGTGGTAATATGAGTTAAATGCTTTTCTTTTTTTAGGGACAGATTTATGCAAGCAGCAGAACATATTGTTACGGGCTTTAAAAATATTGGTTTAGTTGATAGAAATGTAAAAGTTAAAATTATTTAATTTAGGTTAATAATATAATTTGTACCTTAGTTTTTCCCCCTTCCGACTGCTATTGTGGAGTGTACTAAGGGCGCTGGAGTCATCAATTTTGCAGTTTTCTTGCATCCTGTATTAAAATAATTTTTTCAAGTAATTCCAGACTTTTTCATTCTTTTCCACATTACCATAAAAGGCGAGAGGACACTCCACAAAAAGCCACTGTAAAATCGACTTTCAAAGCATTCAGTAATTGACAGCGACAGTTAAACGTTAGCATAGTTACGTTGCATTGTTGTTACCATAGAAACGTTTATATACGAGTTGGTACGGAACATTGGTGTCAGAAGCGGAACGAGATCCCGAAGAAGCCAAAGTAGTTAAGAATATTTGCATGCCTGTTGGAACCAGACAACAAACAGCAGCTATGGAAGCGCGAAATTCGAACTATCCAAAAAGAAACACGACAACAAATTGAGGAAATCAATCCAAAAAGTCATTAAAAGAAGCCAAGCAGAAATAAAATAAAAGCTAAGAGAAAAGATGGTAAAGATCGGAAAAAACTTTAAAGGAGAATTTTATCAAAGCCAAGATGAGATACTCGCGTCTAGAGACACTCCAGAAAATATGGCTCGCGAGCTTCTTAACAGTGTTACAACCTAAAAAATTAAATTTTTATGTGTAACGTAATAATTTGGGGTCTTTTCTAATACGTCCCAGCATTTTTACGTCTGAAATATAATTGGGGAAAATAAAAAGGCGCCTTGCTAACCAGAACTAACCATGACCGACTAGAACTTAGGGCTTTTGAAGTTGTCTAAGCCATATTATCCGGGGTGTCTCTAGACGCGAGTAGATAAGAGGGAAAAACACATGTTGCTTGAGTTAAAACTTTCAAAGGAAGCTGTTAAATTAAAAATAGAAGAAATACAGCTCACCGTACAGTGGTTGAAAGTCAAGTACAGCAAGTCCAAGGCCAAATACAACAGGACGTACAACAATTATAGCGACAAATTAAAAATAAAGCTGCTAAAGGTGTCGTTTCAAAATGTAAATGTTATGAAACCACCAACGTGTGATGAAAAGGTACCCTGTGTTAGTTGTGGGTAGTTGTGGTTAGTTATCTCCGACAATTTGAAGCTGCTGCCAATGGTTATAAATGGAGTTCACAAGAGAAGGTACGCGCTCTAGTACTTGCTCTTCGAGGTAAAATTATGGAGGTTTTAAGAAACGTTTTCGAGGAAAAACAATGTGACTATAAATCCATTGTTATGTTCTGGAAACGAGATATGGCGAAAAGCACTTGCAGGAAGTTTATAAGGCCCAGCTGCAAGCACGAAGACAAAAATTTAATGAAAGCCTTCAGTAGTACAAAGCTAACATTGTACGCCTAATTAACTGACATATCCAGCCTATCCGGAAGAAATAAAACAGGAATTAGCAGTGAACAGTTTTATGAAAGGTATGCGCGATCCTGATATGAACGAAGCTTTAAGAATGGCTAGACTTCAAAAGATTTCTGAATTTCTTGCCTATGCATTTCAACTTAAAACAGCTAAACAAACATCCAGAAATCAGGCAAGGCTTTAAAGGATGAACTTTGTACCAGAAGAAAGCAATTCTAACAACGATTTGACAAGAGTGATAAAAGAGTTACAAGCAATCGCATGTAAAAAGCAAACGGACGGAGACAACGGGATGACCTTCCGACGAAGAAAAGGCATCCTTTGCTGAAAGTAGTCCGAAAAACTCCCAGTAGCCAGCTTTAGGGGCGAAAGCTAGCTAGGTGCTACCAAGACCCCTCAATAACAATAATTAAAGTATCCGGGCTGCAAAATAATGGTTCCAGCTTGGTAGTACCTGAATATGTATGGGTCGGGAATGTAATATGGTACTAGATACTGGTTTACACAATGCCATGCAAAAGTGATATCAAATAAAGAAATACATAAAGCCAAAATAACTGTGGGAACAACAAACTTTATACACGTTGTGTTTGTTGCTGACATAATGGACAAAGTTATTCTTGGCCTTGACATTATGGAACACCAGAAGTTTGTCCTTGACCCTCCACAACGGATACTGAACTAATATTTAGAGATAGTAATGAGACTTCCACGAAAAAATAAAGCATTAATTCCAGAAGTTGTACTTACAGAAGATCATACTACCCAAAATTTAGAAGCCCTTATCCAAGCAAGACACAGAAGAAGGTGAAATCGTATTAGTCAAACCAATTGAAAATAGTCCACTATACGCTAAAGAAAACCTACCCACAAGAACTCTGACGCAAAACAAAAGAAATACGGTATTTGTTAGAATAATGAACCTGAAGTATTACTCTCAATAGATCAAAGAGTGTGACAAAATTGGTACCTATCAACCTGCTAATATATATATTATATATATTTACATGTAATATTTTTAATAAATATATATGTATATAATAGTATATATATAAAAACATCTAAATATCAGTTTATACTAATCCTTTAAAATAACTTATAGCTATATAAGATATATATAATTTTTCTCTCTTCCTATATAATTTATAATATATATATACATATGATCAGTTAACATGAACGGATAGCTCAGCCTACTGATTTGTCAGGCTCGGGCCATAAGGTACACCCACTGTGGATACAATACCATATAAAAAACACTTCATATGGTACGGTCTCTGGTATATACGGTCTGCATTTATTATTTATATATATTATTAACTTTAAATATAAATATATGAAAAGTCATTTTATTGACAAATTATTAAGATATAAGTAATTTTATTTTTATTTATAGGATCAGACACTTATAATAATATGGGAAAAGAAAAAGTATTTTTATTTACATACGTTTTTAATTGTTTTTGTAGTACTATAACAATAAAATAAATCGGGTTTATGACATGACACTGATAAGTTAATTGGTAATATACATTATTTGTTTCTAATAATATAAAAGTAAATTAAGTACTTCTAAAATCAAATTATCTTATATAACATTAATAGCAAACACAATGATTAAACTTCTTGCAAAAAGTGTTTTATTTTAAATAAAAGTATAAAACCAACTAGTCGGCTTTATTGTTCAAAAGGGATACGATGAAAATCAAACGTTTCTTCTAAGAACTAGAAAAGTTTAAAAGTGACACTGGCAGTCTGAACAAATTAAAAAGGTTGTTTACCCACAGACTACCCTGATTATAATGCAAAATACACTGTTAAGTAAAATTCTGCTAAATAAATACATGTTTTTAATTTTTACTTCGGATTTAAAAAATACTTCTTGATTTTATAAAATTAAATACCAGGTTTTTCCTGCCATTCAATCAGGCTGCCGTCATTTTGCTACAACATGTTGCTAACGACATCTAGATATAATTTTTTTAAGATAAAAAAACAACTTATTAAATTCGTTTAAAGACATCAATTTTGCGGTTTCCTGTTTATTTGCAAGATAGCTTTAAGGCAAGTTGGGTTTAATTTTTTTTCCTAATTATATTTAGCTTAGTTGGGCAGCTGGGCCAAGGATATTCTTATGCAAATTTATTATTTAAGAGTGCATTTACGCTACACCTTAGGGGTCGGGCAAAAGGACGCGGAGACGGTGGGCGGAGACTAACAAACTCCCACTACCACAATTTTCGTATAGCCGCATTAAAAACATTATATTTTATTTCAGTTCTTCCAAATTCGGTGTATCGAGGCGCTGTTGTTTCCGATTGCAAGCCTACAGGAGATAACGTTTTTCGGTAACTATTTTTCACTTAAATGACATAAATTATACACCATTTTAAAGGTAAGGAAATAATCTATGCCTCTGCTGTAACGGATTTTTGAAATCTAAGTCAAGTTAAGAGAAAATAGTATCTAAACATAATCGATTTTAGGGTGACTTTCACTCAAGGAAATATTAAAAACTAAATCCAAAGTTAAAAACTATTAGAGCAGAAGCCTAGATTTAAGTGTTGGCTTTCATATAGTTTTTTGAAAATTATCGATAACTTATACCGTTTTTGAGAAAAACATTATGCCCCGAACCCCAAATTGGATCCAATTTTCGCGCGCGAATGGATTTTTAATACAATTTCAAAAGAAAAAACACCTAATTTAACAGAGGTTTGTCAAAAATTATAGATTTATGACATAAACCATAACAGTGTAGTGGTATCATTTGCAAATGTATTCCATGTGTCCTAAATAACAGAACATTCCATAAACAAATTAAATGAGACAAGGACAGGGATTAAATTTAATAAATAAAAGTAATAGCATATTATTATATACGATACAATACATACATATATACAAATCCTAAAATTCAATTCAAAAAAAAACAAAGTGCAATTTTATGTAAAGGTTTTTTTAGCTTATTACAATTGCCTAAAATAAAAATGGACATTACCTCTCTAAATGTTTTCTATGATGTATGCCGTTTTTTGACTCCTCACGATCACCTAGATCAGTTTTCGTTTTAAATACAATATAATTTGCCTTTTTTATATCATTTAGTTTCCTAACAACAAAATTGTTGATATTTGTATTTTTCAATTTTAACTATTGACTATTTAAAAGTTATTTTGATATGAACCCTGCAGGGTTCATATAAAACGAGATGTAAAGTTGGGAAACTTATTTACCTCGTTAGAATGTAGAATTCTTTTAATTTGGGCAGCTTTCTATCTCCTCGTCTATTGGCATTTTGCAGACGCACTTTAATTATCTCGATAAATAATTATTTTATTGTTTTTTGTAGAACCAGACCGTTTGTCCATTTCATTTCCATGGAATGGTGTTTCTTTTCATTGGTTTTTCTTAGAATCATCCAACGGAAGTCACACAAAATAAACACAATCAGGCGCCAAGAAGGGACTACAATCAGGTAGGTGCTAACTGACTTACGATTTGATTTTCACCATAATTTGTGTTAATGTATATTCATCTTAAGTAGTCAAAGCTTTATAAAAATCTTACCGGAGTCTGTCTTTGTTTTAGGATCAAGATGTAAGAAGATCATTTTAAGATAATTGCTCAATGTAGGTATAAAATTTGAAAATTAAAGAATGTTAAATTAAGTTGACTTTTACCAAAAGAAATACATCTTTATTTTATCCAGGCAAACCAGTTACATCACCGGACAGGTAAGCCTCTGATATTTTAACTAGTCGAAGCTGCCTCTACTAGGATGGGGAAAACTAAACCGTAACAATACATACAGAATTTTGGGATTGGAAGGGGAGAAATATGTTTTGCCTCGGAAGAAGAAACTATGGATATAATATGTTTGTGTCTTTTTGGCACCCACGGCAATTATTACTTAATTTAGGATTATGCAGAAAAAGTAAATTAAGTTAAAATAAGTTAAAGTAACACAAGAAGAAATAAACATTATGTGATCAAATGGTTTTAATTATACAAATAAATTAAAAGGTAACTTAAGTTTAGTTAAGTTAAGTTAAGAAGATAACCAACTTTTATTTTTCTTAACCTATTTTAATTTTTAACCTTAAAATGAAATAAACATAAACACAATAACATCACAAAATAGGACAACAGAAACTCGTCTCTCCCATGCATTAAAAAAAATAATAATAAAATTATCTCTTTTTTATACAAATATTTGTATAGGAAGTTATCCAATTACAGGACAGCTGCCAGAGAGTGCACCGATAAAATAGAAATCACAAAAACCCTTGTGATTTGCTCTACGCATGTTAATTTTTTATTATTTTTAAATTGATTTGCATGTTTTCATACAAATGTTTTAATTTATATTAACTTAATTTTTGTTAACTCAACTTAACTTAATTTTACTGCATTTTTCTACCTTTAGGCTTCATAAAAGCCTTCACGATGGGAGATTTAAAAAAATTAGGTTTATTCTCGAAAGCAGCGCCCACAAGGTTAAATATTTTTTTTTCTGCAGACTCTGTCCGTACTTTGGTATTAATTTGGTGAAAACTAGAAGAATTATCATCTACACTAACTCATATGTCTTAATTTGAAAGGAAAATGGACATCCAAAAACAAAGTTTAGGTGGAATATCGTAGAAAGTTTGTTCAGAAGCGCATCACGCAAGACCTTGTCAAAGGTTTTAGATGTCATGTCACAAATACCTTTTAATTATTTAAATTTGGCAAATACGACCGAAAAAGCCTTGTTATACAGGAGCCATATAAGATCTTTGACCGCTTGTTGGGTGTATGAATATAGATGGGTAAAATATATGCGAACATTTACATACATAAATTTTTGGTAACCGGGCACGTAATCAGGATTTAGAGGTTTCGGGGGCTGCCCATAAAAAACCATATTATTCCTTAAAAAACTTTATTTTTATATTGTTGCGAACAGGTTCCTATTATACAGGGTGTCTTAAAAGAAATGGGACACAGATCAATAGCAGATTCCTTAGGTCGAAATAATACAATTTACGTAAACTTGCCTTATACGAAAGTTAATAATAACAAAGATACAGGGTGTTAAACTTTTAATTTTGCTTTCGTTTTTTCGTGATAATTCTTTAACTAAATGACATAGTAGTACGAAATTTGGGATCTGGGGGTTTTCTGAAGCGAGAAATTTAAATTTGTCCATGCTTTTAATGTTGCTACTAGAGGGCGCCAGCTACGGCCTACCTCACTTGTTTTAGATGTCATAACTTTTTTTAACTTAGATTATTGACATGTTTATTAAAAAATCAGTTACTATAAATTCATCTGCATCATAAATGTATATTGTATTTAAGTCTCTAGGAGCAACTGTTCTCGAGATAAACGCACTTTAAAGGATTCCGCAATTTTTTTCTGGAAAATGAATTTTGGCCAAATGTTTTTAAACTTTGCATAGTAATAGTTCTTAACACGCTGATCAATAGTCTTTCCGGACACAAAACCCAAAAACCCCCCTAACCTCCCCAAAATTACCCTCAAAGGTCCCCAAATCCCCAGTGACCTTTGAGGGTGATTTTGGGGGCGTTGAAGGCATTTTCGGGTCTTGTGCCCTGAAAGACTTTTGATCAGCGTGTTATGAACTATCACTATGCAAAGTTTGAAAACAATTGGTCAAAACTCATTTGTCGTAAGAAAATTGCGGGGTCTTTAAAGTGCATTTATTTCGAAAACAGTGGCTGCTAGAGACTTAAATAAAGTATACATTTTTAATGCAAATGGTTTCATAGTAACTTATTTTTTAATAAACAGGCCAATATTCCAAGCATAAAAAAAGTTATGACATCTAAAACAAGTGAGGTAGGCCGTATCTGGCGCCCCCTAGTAGTAGGATCAAAAGCATGGACAAATTTAAATTTCTCGCCTCAGAAAACCCCAGATCCTAAATTTTGTACCGCTATGTCATTTAGTTAAAAATATGACAAAACGAAACAAAATTAAAAGTTTAACACCTGTATCTGTTATTATCAACTTTCGGATGAGCAAGTTTACTAAATTGCAATATTTCGACGTAAGGAATCTGCTGTTACTCTGTGTCCCATTACTTTTGGGACACCCTGTATATGTACTACAAATTATTATGTAATCTGTAAAAAAACATATCTCACTTTAGGATCACTATGATTCAGAAATCTTACGGAAGGAAATTTTCGATATTTCAATCTCTATTGGAATAACCAAGATTTCACCTTGTTTTGTGGTGTAAATGTGTATATTCTTTTTAAAAGAAATGTCCAATGGTATGCACCTGCAAAAAAGTTTTATTAAACTTAACTAACGTAAAAACATTAGTCTTATTTTTAAGCACGTTCTTATATTTCCTTTTTTGTAGACTGAGAGGCGATCGCCTTTTCATCTCAATTTTTTAAATAATTTCAACATTATCAGAACCTTTGACGAAATATATACGTTTTATGCAGGCAAGTTTATTAATACTTCTAATTTCGAAATCAAATTTCACATTTTAATGCACTTTAAATAATTATAAAATTATTATTAAAACAGAAATTCAAAATTGTGGAGGTGAAAAAGTTTTATGTTAGCAAGTAAATGCTGAAACTAACAGTGGTTGCAGTAGGAAGCTTATAGTTCCTATTAAAAAAATCTGTTTTTTTCGAATAAAAATAAAAAAATAATGATTTTGTCAATCACAATTTGTAATTAATAATTTTCCTTATCAGGTAACCTTACCTGACAAAATAATTACGCTATTTAATGCAGAGGTGTGACTTGAATAACTTAAACATTAATTATTTGCGTAATAAATTCTGCCGGATTCTTAATGCAATTTAAGATAATTATAAAATGTATTATTTAAGTACCAGGGATATCTAAGAAATTAATCACGATATAAAGAAAATTGGATGGAACAAACTATAAAATGTCAATCCACGAAAGCTAAACAGGGCCATACTTGTGGCTTTCTACGTATTAAAAAATGTAAAAAACATCTGCATTTTTTTTTCGCAAAATAAAAAAAAAAAAATAAGAAAATGATTTAAATGGGAACAAGAAAATAAATAAATAAAATTAACAATTTTTTAAAGCAACACCTTACTTATTTTTTCGTTTTTGAAATTGACAAGTATAAATAAAAAGGATTTTGTATTCAATATTAGTAACAGTTAAGTAATTTAATTTATATAAGAAATTTGTTTAAAATTAAAATACCGAAAAAGTAACAATAAATACATGAAATTTTAACACAGAAAAAGTCAACAATCTGTTAAGTATATCGTTTATTACTACTTTTATGTCCTATTTGATATAATTATTTCATAATACTATAGTTATTAGACACTTTAAATGGTATATAATACCCTAGGGCACTAAAGAACTTTCTAATGTCCTCGGGCATTAAGAGAAATAAATAGGAAAAATTAAAGTAACAACTTTTTATTAACGAAAAAACTTATTTATCATTTATATTAAATGAACAGGTATGAAAAAACCAGCAAAAACAAATTTACTGGCTTTTAATAAGCCAATATTTTCAATTATTTCGTGATTTTTACTAACAGAAATTGACGATAATTGAACGTTTTTTGATGTTGATGGTCTCGTTAATGGTATTCCAGCTATCAATTTCGAAATTTTGTTTTTAGAAGCATACTGTCTTTTAAATATCCCACGAACTTTTTCAACCGCCATGTCTTTGCAATGTGGTCATGTTTGCCCCTGCGTCCGCCAACAAAGTTGCAGAGGTTCAACAAAAGTTTCATTGGGAGCTTCACGGATGAATTTCAGCATTTCTTCTCAAATCAAATTATTCTATTTTTTCGCTTCACATCCTTTGGATCCTTGCTTTAGATGCTGGTCTATTTTGCAATATTTTGCAATGTCTATATTTTTATTAACTATAACTCTCCTCTTCTTTTTCCAATTTGTACACTCTGTATGTATCCCAAATCAGACCCTCTTTAGAATATTGTTCTCATGTCTGGGGAATGGCGTCCCCCACAACACTTAGCATTCTGGATTCCATTCAAAAAAAGCAGTTCGTCTAATTAATGATCCAACGCTCACAGAAAGGCTTCCTCTTCTTGCCCACCGTCGAGCTGTAGGGGATCTGTCGCTCTTCTATAGGTATTTTTACGGCTTTTCTCAGAGGAGTTGGCCAGTATAATTCCTTCTCTGGCAGCTCCCAACAGAGCAACACGTAGTGCAACTTTTATGCATCCTTTTACAGTTCAGTTAGAGAGGCCCCGAACTTCCCGCTTTCTTCGTTCCTTCATCCCTAGAGTGTCAAGACTATGGAACCTGCTGCCCGCAGAAGTTTTTCCTTCTCCTCCCAATCTCCAAAAATTTAAGTCCCGGTGAACAAACTCCCTCTCACCACACTGAAGACACCCACGGTACGTTAGTACTTAGGCATCAGCCTTCGTGGACTGTCCCAAGATTTCAAAAAAAAAGTAGGAATGCGACCGAAGCCAAACATCGATGTTAAACATCGATGGCAACATCGAAAACTGACCATCGATGGTAACGATATATCAAACATGTAACATCGATGTTTTTCTAAGATCGATGGTACGATGCGATGGTTCGTTCATGGTCTATTTGCATTATTAGCATCTATAGCGTCCCGCCAACTCCAAAGGCGCCGCCAAAAGAGCCGCGACACAATGATCTTTTAGCGGAGTGCGGTTCGGCTCGGAATTAAGAATATTTTTTATAGGGGTGTCTACTTATTTTTGCTAATAAATAATAATTATCGATTTTATTATATTTGTTAATAAATATAACTATAAATATATTAATAATTCTATATTTAATATTAATTATATTAATTTTGTCTTATAATATTAATTCTAATAACTATTGGTCATTAGTTTTTATACCAAATTGCAGGTAGTATCGTATAAATAAATGCAAAGATTATTAATACGCATATATAAAAGTTTTTGTAAACGTATATTTAAAAATATTTTTACTTTTAAAGATTTTTAATCTTATATAAAATTTAATTATTATTTATTTATAAATAAATGGGCCAAACCTTTATGTCTTTACCAAACTTTAGATAACAAAGAAAGACACATCATAAGATTATTTGTTTTTAAAACATTGTTACTTTTTTTACCCTTGGAAAAAATATCGATGTTAGAAGACAACATCGATGTTATCACCGATGTTTTCGATACCCGACCATCGATGGCAAAACATCGATCATCGATCAACCAACCATCGATATTTTTAGACCATCGATGGAGTAAATGTTATAAACTATAAATCGATATACATAATTAGTATTTTAATATAATTTACAATAGCAATTTTAACATACTTCCTGCTAATATCCTGAAAGCAGTACCGGTTTGTTGATAAATTTACATCATTATTTTTTATCCAATCCCCAAACCTTATATATTCTTTATCATAGGCGTCTTTAGACTTCTTCGAGATACGATTATTAAAAGCTTTGGCAGCATTCACAGCAATTCCATCCGGAATCAACGAAAAATCCATTATTTTATATGAATTTCAGTTTTGACTTTGACACAGCACAATGAACAGTACCTTTGTTTATTTAGCAACTATTTAGGTAAAAAAACCATTCGTGATTTTGATTTTTCTTTTAATTAAACTTGGAATTATCTAAAGTAGGACATAAATGTTGTATGTACCAAGGGCATTACTTCATGTCTATACCCTGGGCAACTTACAAACCCTCGGCCTTTAAGTCCCTCGGCTTTGTAAGATTGTTGCCCTCGGAGGCATAAACATCTACATAATGCCCTTAATACATAAATAACTAATATTAAATTTTGGTGTAAGTTAAACGTTCTAATATTGGTACTGTTTAATATAGCCGCCATATCTTTTAAAGCAATTTTAATAATGTAGTTTTCCCTGTTTATCAGGTTAACCTGATGGACAATTTTGTTTCTTAATTTGTCAAATCTTTTGCTTCTCTTACGATATACTAGATTTTTTGTCCGCATAAAATCGTGTCCATTATTACAATATCGGGGCCATTTGGTTGTCATCTGATGATTCTACTGGGACCAATCCACTCGGAGTACCCCTGGTTTAAGAAAGAAACTGACAACATCGCGAACTGCATGAGGTAGAGCTTCATCCTGCTGCCCTATGATCTTATTATTATTGGTAATAAAACAGGTATGAAGCCATGCTCTTTTTGATATTTTAGGCCTTCTCGGTCCGAAAATGCATATTATGTTAGTTTTAGATCCCTGCCTTAGTGAACGTAGCTTCATGTGTCCATAATATTTTTAAACAAATTGACTCTATCCTAATCTTTATTATTAAACTGGAAAAGGATTTAAATCGTAGTTCTTTCTGTTCTGCCATCAGTTGTTTATCTGAAAGAATTTAAAACGGATTCATTTATACTGTTTCTTAAATGCTAAGAGATATGGAATTATATAGCCTTTATTTTCCTGTCAAATGGTTCACCATTCTGACTCATTATTTTATCACAGCATATGGTAGGAGAAATTGGTCCACAATCCATACCTTTATATTTCTCCCAATATCTAATATTTTCTTGGAATCTTCATACGATTGCATTTAGGATTGAAAAATATTTCTAATTTATAATATTTACCGTTACTACAAAATTATCTCACTTTTATATCCGTCCGGTACTAAAATATTATTAATATTTACCGTTGACACAATATCGTATTTAAATTATCCTTGAGCTATATTTTTCCCATAAATAAAAGACTAATTAGTTTTATCTAATTGCTTTCCTTCTCGAAAAAATATATGCCTTAAAACAAGATGTCAAGCTAGATAATATTGTCACGGTTCGAAACAAATTGAACTATAGTGCGCTAATGGACCGAGAAATATTTTTTAATTTTTTGACCTACAAATTTGTTTTGTTTAATGAAATTAGTATGAAGAAACTTTCTTGCCGTTGTGTGTATAATAATATTATTTTTTTAATATTATGTTAATAACCACTGTGCAATCATTTACAAAACTTTAATAAAATAATGTGTTTTTTAAAAACAAGCTAAAGTATGTAATTAACGTTTATCTATTATTAGAGATGGCCATTTCAATAACTTTTACCCAATCAATGCTGGGGATCATTACTGGTACCATTTCTACTTCTTTCATATTCAAGATACTCTCCCTCTCACTAATAATCCGTTTTACAGAGCATGGTATCTTTTTAAACCGGCTTAAAAAAATAAGTTATCAATTCGACACGTATGTATGTAATGTTACTATAACTGCATTATATTCACACTAGATGAAAAGCCTGTCTCCGCCAGGCGAGAGACAATATTAATATTTTCGAAAGTTCAGGGTAACATAAAAAAAACTTTTTGCTCCTATTTTTTTACCGCGGGCGAAATTTAAAAAATCGTAAGGTTCTAGCCACTGCTAAAGACTACACTGTCAAATTTCATGATTTTAGTGAAAAAACTTCAAAATAGTGGACAAGAAATAAATAAATATATATATATATTATATATATATATATATATATATATATATATATATATATATATATATATATATATATATATATATATATATATATATATATATATATATATATATATATATATTTGTTTGGTCGTAGGTTCTCACGAGTAAAACATGTTAACGTTTTCTTTCGGTAACTCGTGTATTGTTGTCCGGAAAAGGACAGGTTGTTTGTTGACGTTTCGATGGGATCACACTCATCTTCTTCTCTGTCGGGTTACCGTATTTTTAATAATCTTGGGTAGGCGTGGCTTGTGGTGCTGTTCGACCAATCCTGGCGCGGCTTCGTGTGACAGGTCCTTCTCGGTGTTCAGATGACGTTGTTTGAGGAACTCTTATGTCTGTCAGCAGGGTGAAGCTTTGTTAGGATAGATTTCAAAAAACGGGAACGAAAAGCCTTTTTACCAAACGTAAAAGGAACGACGGACAAAATTAGCCGGTTACTACGACGCCACGACATAGAGACCATTTTTACCACGGACCGGAAAGTAGGCGAAATACTAGCAACACCAAAAGACAGAATCCCCGGCGAAGATCAGGGCGTTTATGAAATTAGATGTTCCACGTGTAAACTTCCATACATTGGACAAACAAACAGACGAGTAAATTTTAGAGCCGAGGAACATCAGAATGCCGTCCGACAAAGAACTCTATCCTCCTCTCTAGCCCAACATGTACTGGACACCGGCCACAAGATCTACTTTAAAAACATAAAAGTCCTAGCGAGGAGCGAAAATCTACACTCTCGTATTATAAGGGAAGCAATTGAAATCGAAAAGCGGCCCGACGACCTAAATAAACGGGATGACACACAACGCCTGCCACATACATGGAAATCTATCCTAACAAAGCTTCACCCTGCTGAGAGAAATAAGAGTTCCTCAAACAACGAAGAACCCCGCCACTGATGAATTTTAACTCGTTCTTCTCAGAGTTTTTTTTTATGGAAAATGGGTTTTTGCCAATTGTTTTCAAACTGTGCATAGTAACAGTTCTCAACACGCTAATTAAAAGTCTCCACGGGCACAAAACCTAAAAACTTCTTTAACCTCCCAACATCAACATCAAAGGTCACTAGGGAATTGGGGATCTTTCGGGGTGATTTTGGGGGGATTAGGGAGGTTTCTGAGTTTTGTGCTTGTGATGACTTTTGATCAGCGTGTTAAGAAATTATTATTTTGCCAAAGACTAGAAAGTACAAAAGTTCGCCTAAAACATGTTTTCAATATCGGAATTTTGCGTTTCCTTGCTAAAAAATCATAAGCCGCCTCTGCATATTTAAAGAATTATTTCTCCCACAACCCTTACTACTCTTGATTTTATCGAAACAAAAGCCGGTCGTCTAATTAATGATCCTAACTCCACAAAAAAACAGACATTGCAACGAGGAACCACTCATAATTAATTTTTGGCAAGGTAGGGACAAAAACATTGACAGGTTCTAATATATTATATACCCTTAAAGAGGGAATTTAGGAAATATGCGAGAAATGACGCCGTGTGGTCGGTAATGTCAGTTTAACCTAGAAAATAGTCTTAAGTAGACGAGAAAGATACCTTTTGGTTAAATTTGTTCTAAAATTGTAATGCTTTATATAATCATCATATATAATTTATAAGTAATAAAAAATATAAATAATTTCAATTCTGAGGATTTGAAATATTTAAGAATGACAGTAAATAAAAGATGATCTGCAAATCTATCATGGGATTTAGGCAAACTATTACTACTATATAGATAAAACGTCATAACAAAAGTCAACCATACCCGCCCAAATGCAGTGATAAATACCGATTTCTTTTGGTTATAAGTGGTTTAACCCTAAATTCAATGTATATCAACTATTAAAAATAACATAGGTATGCCGATGATAATTTCTTAATTTATTTAAAAGAGCTAATGTACCCCATCTCCTACTAAGCAACCATTTTTTTTTGTTCATTGTGATCTTTCTCTCTCATTATTAACTTTCTTGTCCAAATATAGAACTAATAAACAACGCCACTGTTGTAACATCCAAGAGTAACAACATCTGTTTATCTACCTACACCGAACATAACTTAAAAAAACGAGAACCTTTTTTTACTTACAAATTTTCCATCCTTTTAGGTTGCTAGGGCGCTCCATTGACATAGTAGGTTTATAATTTATAACATTAGCAATTGTACGCGTGAGTATCATATAAATTGTAGCAATATTTTGACTAAAATGGATTACAGATTACATCTAACAAATTAATGTAGTATCACTAAGAATTATATCAAAACCTTTACCAAAATAGAGGATGTAATTTTCCCATAAATTTCAATAAAATTCTCGCATGCATGCACTTTAAGACAAATACAAATGGTTGGCAACAAAGACTTTAGTAGCTTAGAAAATCCTATTAGATTAAAATCCAACTTGATAAATCGATTTCGGTTTCTTGAAAACCATCTAAAACATTTAATAACACTTTGTAGCTAATAAATTACAAAAGTAAAACGCAAAATTCTTAGACAAAAGTTGTGAATGGCGGGTTCTCTGTATGGACCTATTTGGCTCTTGCCCGGAGGCGGTCTACGTGGAAACATATTGGAAGGCGCGCAACATACGTCCAGCAGGTCGTTAGGAGTCTGAGAAGAACGAGTTAAAATTCATCAGTGGCGGGGATAAAAACCTAAGTATTAACGCTGATAAATTAAAAACAGAACTAAGGTAAAACATACAAGTAAAAAAAGAGATTTCCTTCCTTTTTTTATATTTATATGAAGTAAAGCTCATAATTTATTCGAGATCACGAAATATACATTTTTATTCCTTTTTTTGTCTTGAACCAGTCCACAAAGGCTAAGCACAAAAATACGAACTAACCTTGAACTATCTGAATGAAATTAGGCATAATAAGAGTTGCGAGAAATGCAATTTCCAGGACATGGAAACACTCTTTCTGTTCGGTTTGATTTAAAATATTTACAGTGTTTACAGATGTTACAGTGACCTTTAAAAGGCTAAATGACTCGTAGGATTGATGGGGATGGTTTCATCACTTATTTTGATTGCATTTTCTGTAGAATTTGACAGTTTCAAAATCACCGCCCACAATCCCACTAATTGAGAGAAGTCCAATCCCCTTGTCTATGTGACAGTTTATGGTGCTATCTCCTACAACGCCAGTGTTCCTAATGTTGCAGATGTCTGCAACATTAGGAAAAGGATGGCGTTGCGTAAACCAGTCCATCAACTTTTTCGAATCACTTGTATCCTTTTTAATTCTTGATTCTCTTATCTCAACATGTTGTTCTGAACTAGTAATTGCTACTCCACACATCTTCTCCATGTCCTCACAAATATTTTGAAGGGAAGTCATTCCTTTAGTCCACCTACAGAGGATACTTTCACATACCCCACGACCATGAGTGAAATAAAACACTTATCACTGGACATTGTGAAGAGTTGTTGTTGTATCTCAATGAAAACACTCGAAAACAAAAAAAACTGGACTTCGCGTAGTTGCAGAGAGAGACTTACCCCCTCCAGTCAGCCTAGTCGAACCAAACGGTCTTAGCCTTACGTCAAAATAGGCGAGGCGCTGCAGATGAATTCTTTCACTTAAAGAAAAAATTGCATTGATTCATTCATTATTTTTTGCTTTTTTCCAAAAATTACTGACTTCTTCCGTATTTCAGCACTCTTTTGCATGGAAACCATATGACGAACGAAAAAATGTTAGAGGACATAAATTATAGGAAATTTTTTCCTCTTTATTTTACTAAATAACCATTTTTTGTGTAAATAGCTTGCTTTGCAAGTTATAAACTGAAAACCACTTAAAAAAATGATTTTTAGTGGTTTTTTGATGATTTCTCATATTTGCCGAGCAAATTTTTGTTGGACAACTTCAGATGTCACTGTTTAGCACCCCAAAAAACATAGAATAAACCAATAAAAACAATTACACCAAAATTTTCCACTTTGACCCCGTTTTGGGCACCGTTTTACTAGCCTATTACAGGAAAAATCCAATGGGTACTCAAAAAAAAAAACGACATAATACTCTCATTTAGCTTTAGTGATAAATAACAGAATACCTACTTATGATCTCTAAAGCGATAAACCCTTTCAAAAAAGAAGGCTGATTCCGCCACTGCTTTTGTCATCAGCAGAAATGGTTTATAACAGCAGGTCCTGCCCGGTATCTCCGCATATGATCTGCTGGTGACACGAACCACAGCAGGCTGCAGGAAGTCAGAAACCACCGGCGGCACGGTGTATGGCTCTGCGAACATCGATCCTGCAATCCTGCGACCACGGGATTCTTGGTAATACATCGGGTCAAATGTTATTGGAGAAGTATTAACAGTTACGATGTATGTTTTTTTCGCAAACAGTTTACAACGAAAGACAATAATATATGACTCTGTTCCTATATGTATACTTTTTTATAGCAACATCGTCCTGTTGAGCTAATAGTTAATCCGCTTTTTGTGATTATAGTATTTTTCAAGATATAAGAAAATGACTGGTCATATCGATTATCTCCTACTGCAATAAAAATCCTCGAAAGTGATACTTTATGGCCATGCCAACAGAGGTGAGAATAGTTCAGGTCCGCACTTTACCCTATACGTTTAGATATAACCTGGGGCAATACGACATCATGAATACTTATATATTATTCCAGTCAGGTAGAAATACGACCCTGTACGGTCGGGTGCGATAATTAGGTCAACCTACCCTAATAGTACCATAAAATGCTAATTTCGAGGGTTTTTACTGCACTCAGAAGCAGTCGAGACTTTTAGTCATTTTTTTAACTTGAAAAATACTATACTTTAATACTTCGGTATATTCTGTTAACTTATTACACTGTAAATTCTTACAATATAACCTCATTTATTTTAAATTAATCTGCCGTCACAATTTTTTTGATTTTTTAGTTTTTGTTTGGATCTACATGTTCTAAAAGAAATATTTACATTGAGAAATTATGTTCAAGAAGCTAAAAAAGTATCAACTTTTAAATTTTAATATCAAAAAAACAGCTTACGACAGACACATGAGATATAGCATAAATATATATTTTGGGAGGAAATTACTAGTTATCTAAAAGCAAAAACATAATGGAAATATATTCTACGTAAACATTTTTTATTATAAACTATATCTTGAATTTTCCAGTCTTAGTACAAATATAGGACAGAATACTAACCATTAAACTGTTTATTAAAATTTTTTTGGGGGTGCAAAAAGAATATTTTTAAAAAGAGACTTCGGATTATTTGGTTTTAATAATATACAGGCATATCTAGAAAATACGTGTACAAAATTTTATGCTAGACTCCTGACGTCAATAAAGGTCGATTTAAGTCAACTTAATTACATCTGAAACTGATTCATTTAGCCGACAGAGAGCGTCTAGTGTTGATCAATTTAAATTATTTTTTGTATGTAGTCAAGACAATAGTTATTAAGGTATCAAGAGTATTATAAGGATAATAACGCTTGAGGTCGATGGTGTGTTTCCCGAGGGCCTTTGGCCCGAGGGATATACGTTGACCGAAAGCGTTATTATCCTTAATACCCGTGGTGGCTTCAACGTTTAATGTCCGACTAAATATTCTTTATATGAGAAAAATTTGAATGAATTTTGAATGTATAATATTAGTTTAAACCAAATCAAGTACTAGCATTTACCTGAAAAAATTGTCAAAACGTAATTGTGGTAACAATGGTTGTAAGTTATTTGTCAATAAGACAGCACATAAAAAATAATTTTGCGATTAAGGCATAAAAATGTCCCAAGTAGTGGAAAATACCCATCTCCCCCAAGATATTTTAGTGCAAGCTGCTAAAGCTGAGCATGCGCTTGTGCCAGAAAAAACTAGGCGGATTTACGAGAAAGAATATTTCCATTTTGAGGCTGACGGAACACTGCGTGGACCGTGTGGACGAAACCGTTTTGATGGCTTATTTTCAAGATTTGTCAGAGTCATATTCTCCAAATTCCCTTTGGACAAAGTTTTCAATGTTGCCTAAAGAATTAATAGTTCATAAGAAGATAAGAAGTAATGAAAAGTTGATTTCTCTGCAACAGTTCCTAAAGCAACTTGGGAGAAATTATCAGTATAAAAAGTCGAAGGTTCTGACTCGCGAACAAGTTATAACTTTATTGAAAGAAGCGTCGACTAAAAAATATTTGGCAGATAAAGTTGCATTAGTGATAGGTGTATTCGGAGCTTGTAGAAGAGACGAGCTTGTGAAAATGAAGTTTTCCAATGTGCGTGATATGGGTCAGCATATATTATTGACATTCCACAAAGTAAAATGGGCAAGCAAGGAGCTTTTTGGTTATTGATGACAGTGAAATGTGCGCAACAAAGTTAATTCGGGACTATGTGTCTTTGCGACCTAAAAGTGCACCTATTGATAGGTTTTTTTGTGCTATCGGAGTGAACGATGTACTGTGCAGCCTATAGGTAAAAACACATTTGGAAATATACCCTTTAAGTTTGCTACATATTTGGGTTTGCCTGATGCTAAGGCGTATACAGGTAATTGTTTAAGACGTACAGCGGCAACAATTCATTCTGATGCGGGAGGTAGTTCCGAGAGCTTAATGAGGTTAGAAGGCTGGAAGAGTTCTTCGGTAACACGAGGGTACGTGGATGATAGTGAAAGCTCCAAATTGGCTAATGCTTTCCTTGTAGTTGGGAAAAGTATTATTTCAAGTAACACAGCAACTGCGGTGGGGTATGGAAATGTGGAATTTTCCGGTCAGTTTGAAATGTACGTTTTACTTTAAAAAATAATTTTTATTATGATAAGTATATTGTGTAAGTATGTTTGTATTTTCGTAATAAAGGCTTAAATAAAGATAATTTATTGTTTATTTATTGGTAAATTTGTAGGCCCTGGGGCGTTATTTTTTTTTAATAACGCCCTAGGGTAATATTTCGTATTTAACTGACTTTGACATAATATTATTATTTGTCAAATAATATACCAGTCGGACATTAATAAAATAACGGTTTGAGTAAGCGGCTGGCTAAAAGTTAAAAAAATGACGGTATCAGTTAATATTACCTCTGAGTTTCCATAGTTAACATTTGGACAAGAAAAATATTTATATCTTGGGAAATTGATGAATTTGCAATCTTTTTCGTTGGATGGGTAATTTTAACAAAAAAAAAATATTGCCAAATTGCAAACATTAAAAAACTATAATAATATAACAATAGATAAATACTTCAACAAAATTTAATAAAAAAGTGAGTACAAAGAAACATAATCGTCATTGGTAAATGTGCAAAATAGCGGTTATTTAGCAAAATAAAAACTTTAAAAAATAAAATCGCACTTTACGTAATGTCCTTATTATTAAATATCATTAAAGCTTCCCTTTTCCTGAAATTACGCTCAATACTGAAAAATGTTTGGTCGCTTGGTATTTGGCGGTGGGCAATTATCTCCGCGTAAACCACAACAGCTTATGCCTGGCCCTTTAAATCTGACGTCAAATCAAAACAACTTATAATACTTATTAGGTTTCTACCCCTTTCGTAGATTTTTTAAATTTTTTGGAAATTCTAGTCGACAACTTGTTTTTGTGGCTATTTAAAAGATTTTAAGGATTTGTTGTGATTAGACAATAAATACAGGAATATGAAACTAGAACCTAGTGTAGCAAGCTTGCTTGCTTTTTGCAGCCATACAAGTAGTGTGTCTGAATGGCTGAAAGGAAATTGGGAATTGGACCAGATTTAATCTCAATTAACGAATATAAGAATCAACAAGCAAGATATTATATAAAACAATTAAAAGTATTCTAATTTTTCTATTATATTTTATCAGTTATCTTTTGCCTTTTTGTATAATTTAATAAACGTATACATTTATTTATATTATTTTGTTTTTTTTTTATAAAATCTCCTGTAAATCGAAATAGAAATTAGAAATGCATTACATCAAAAAAATACATAAAAACTAATCTGATTATTATTATGGGTTAGAAGAAAAATGGAAAAAGTATATATTTCTTCTTTGCATAAGTTCTTGTATTGAAAAAAAAATTACAGTAATATACCGTAACGTTAATAAATTTTCAGTAAAGTTTAATTTTGAACACTCGGTAGATTTCCTAAGTTCAATGTGAAAAAGCTGCCTGTGCCGTCCTGGTAAAATTCAGCTTTGCATTTTTCTTGTTTCTCTGTAAATAAGGCATTTTTTTAAATATTGGGACAGTCCAGGAAGGCTGATGCCTAAGTACTAACGTACCGTGGGTGTCTTAAGTGTGGTAAGAGGGAGTTTTTCACACGGGAATTAAATATTTGTAGATTGTAGAGGAGAAAGAAAAACTTCTGCGGGCAGCAGGTTCCATAGTCTTGAGACTCTAGGGATGAAGAAACGAAGAAAACGGGAAGTTCGGGGCCTCTCTAACTAAACTGTAAAAGAGTGCATAAAAGTTGCACTACGTGTTGCTCTGTTGGGAGCTGTCAGAGAAGGAATTACACTGGCCAACTCCTCAGAGCAGAAGCCGTGAAAATACCTATAAAAGAGCGACAGATCCTCTACAACTCGACGGTAGCCAAGAAGAGGAAGCCTTTCTGGGAGCGTGGGATCATTAATAAGATGAACGGCTCTTCTTTGAATGGATTTTAGAACCCTAAGTGTTGTAGGGGACGCCATTCCCCAGATATGAGAACAATATTCTAAAGGATCTGATTTGGGATACATAAAAAGTATACAGATTGGAAGAAGAGAAAAACTTTTGGGCTCGAAAGAGCTGCCAAGGCTATGGATGTAATGTGTTTGTGCCAGGTGAGGATATTCTTAAACGTAACGCCGACAAGATTAAACGACTCTTTGTTCTATAGAACTTGGCCGCTCATATGTAACGGATGAACATTGGCAGACTTTATTCGCGACATCGAACATGACTGTGTCTTCGAGGCATTAAACTGAACAAGATTTTTGGCGCCCCGATCCAAGATAAGTTTGAGGTCTGGTAAGAGAGATATCTGCATTGATCTGCGCTTCTTTTCCAAATCAAAATTACATGGTGGCTTAAGAAATTGAATACTAGATTGGAGGGTACTATCGTCAGCAAAACTATAAATGTGATTGATTGTGGAAGAGAAAGATCGTTAATTTGTAGAAGAAACAGCGTGGGTGCCAGAACTGAGCCCTGGGGCACCCCAGCATTAATTTGGTGAGAGCTGGAAGAATGACCATCTACAGTAACTGATATACGTCTATTAGAAAGGAAACTGGAGAGCCAAGAACAAAGAAGGTGGAAGACCGTAAAAAGGAAGATTGTTAAGAAGCCCATCATGCCAGATCTGATCGAAAGCCTTAGATATGTCAAGAGCAACGATCTGGGATTCACCAAGAAACTCAAGGGACTTGTTCCAGCTGTGCGAGACAATTTTGCATTGAATCCTTTTTTGAGGACAGGTTGCACACATGCAGCTTTCCAACTCTCCGGGAAAATGCCCGTGTCGTAAGAGATTCGAAAGAGGCAAGTTAGGATGGGTGCAAGCTCGGGAGCAAATTTTTTTAAAACGATTGTTGATATGCATTGTGTCACGCAGCACTTAAATACCTAGATGTTATTTAGGCACGGGCTTTTTATTCTTAACTTTGCAATACTTTTTTTAATAACCGGTCACTTTACCACTAAAAAACGTCATTTTGTAGTGTCTGATTGTACACCAAAGATTTTCAAAATCAATAAACACGTTTTCAAGAAATCCCATATTTCTTAAAACTGACATTCTCTGTCGAATAAATAAAAATAAATAAAACAATTTCTGACATAACTTAGATAGTTTAAAAATACATATTTTAACCACAGGTGTCTGTAAAATTTTAAACACTTTAGTATAACTTTCAGTAACTACACAAACATTTTTTTAAGTAACTTCTGCATGCAATTAAAAAGTTATCTGATGCAGCACTTTAAAACCACTGACTTCATAGAACTTGCAATTTCATTTTCATTTCTATTTCTTCACATTTACGTCAGCTTAACTTCAGGATAAATGTTCGTATAATAATTGGTACATACTCATAAAGTGCCATTTCAACGAGGCAGTTGGTTAAGATTGAATCTTATCTTGACATAATAAAATTGCTTGTAGACGTTGCCAAACTACCTTATTGTTATTTTTTCAGTAAATTTATAGTAAAAAATTTTTATCTGATAAATTTAAAAATGACTTCAAGACTTGAATTTATCATTTTATTTAATTAGTAGCTTAATTAGATTAATTTTTAATAATTGGACAGACCAAACATTTCAAAGCAGTTTTTTGAATCTTATCTTGATATAAAATATAAACTACCTTGTACTAGTTAAGTTATTTTTTTAGATTGATAAAGTAAATTTATGTTATAAAAAATAACCTCCTTAATTACGAGCACACTAAAGTAAAAAACATGCTTAAAGCACAGACATAAAACCCTGTGCTATGTGATGTAATTAGTGTTTTTAAGATATACAGAAAAATCATTTTTTAAACGATTTTAAGAAAATCACGTGAGTGGACAGCATAACTTCTAAAAATTAATTGAGCGGACCGCTGGAGACGTCACCTGTCACCTGATAGGCCGGTAGTGCGAATCGATATGTTCGATTTATTTTGAGTTTAATTTGGTTCGATAGTATTCACATGCAGAGGAAACAGGCAAACATTCATACTTTACTAACTGATGTCTATAAAATGATTATGTATCCAACTTTACAAATTTTTATAAGTTACAACTTTTTTAAGGAAATATTTTTTAAATTTAATAGCTAGTTAATTAACACATAAAAAAGACACACACGAGAAAACAGTTTTCTATTTATGGGGAATTTTCAAGGAAACCATTGTTCTGAGACAACAAGCAACTGTTGTTCTAAATTAAATTTTAGATATCACTTTTTTATTTATGGAGTTTGATTCCAGATAAATATGTACCATTTTTAAGAAGAGTCTTTCATAATAATTCCTTGTCCTCTTTAGAGCCTCAGCACCACTACAGTTCATAATATAATAGACGGAGAGCTGGAGCCGAAAAATCATCGTCATCAGTAATATGGAGTTTCTCCCGTAAAACATGTTCATTAAGTATTGTTAATTATGGTCCCGGGCGGGCTGACGAGCTATTGGATACAGGGGGTAGCAATAAGGGGCGAAAGTGCAAAATTTTTGGGGAAAAAATCGTCATCGAAAATATGCTTCAAAATTTACCCAGGTGAAGGTCTTAACCTCCTTAGCTGATATCCCAAGGGCTGACAGCTAGGTGGATACAAAAGAGGTGGCGGATAAGGGTAAAGAGGGTAAAAATTTAGGCAAAAATCGTCATCGATAATATGTCAGCCGTTTTGACAACTTAAAGTTGTTGGGAAATTTTTGGGTCCATTTAAAGAAAAAAACTTCATATGAACCTATGTCTTAAACGTCCTACGTTTTAAGATACAAGGTGGTAAAATTTTCAAAAATAGGTAATTTATTATTAATATCAGTAATACCACTATAGATATTTTAATAATATTTGACATACATGTACCATGTATCAAGAGGCTTTTTTTAGTGTACCACATTTTTTTTTTAATTTTCAACAGTGGCGTTCGTACGGAATTTGACCTACCTATTTTGGCAGATATTAATGGTACTTCACTAATTTCTATTAAAAAAAAATATTTTTAAAATCCCCAATCATTTATAAGCAAAGTTGATCACTTGATTTTTTTCAATCCGATGCTCGGTTTTCGCTTAAAAAAATAAAAACCTTTTCTCTGCATTATTATACCAATATTGGTAAACAATATTACCATGCAGAGAAATATCTAAATTTAATTTTTCTAGGTGAAAACCTTGCGTTGGACTAAAAAAATCAGAAGATCAAAACTGCTTATAATTTGTTTAGTCCGACGCACGGTTTTCACCAAGAAAAATTAAATCTAGATATTTCCCTGCATGGTGATATTATTTACCAATGTTATGATTTATGATCATGCAGAAAAATGTTTTTTATTTTTTAAGCGAAAACCGGGCATCGGATTGAAAAAAATCAGTTGACCAACTTTGCTTATAAATGATTGGGAATTTCAAAAATAAAATATTTTTTATTTTAAAAGAAATCAGTGACGTACCATTATTATCTGCCAAAATAGGCAGGTAAAATTCTGTACAAGGCCATTGGTGACAATAAAAAAAAATTAGTACACTTAAAAAAGTCTCTTGATACATAGTACAGGGTCTTTGATTATATTTACGTGGCTTCTAAGGCCTTTATTTTTGAAAACAGAAAAAAATGTTTCATATAAAAATTGTAGGATTTTTTCATGTTATCTTCTGAAATTATCAGTAAAAAAATATCGCAATAAAAAAATGGAAAAATATAGGCAACTTCAACTTTTTTAAATGTAACACCCTGTATATTATGCGCTACAACGAAAGATTTTTTTTCTATTTAAATATATATATATATATATATATATATATATATATATATATATATATATATATATATATATATATATATATATATATATATATTATAAATATTTTATGGTAATTATATTTATATTTCATTTAAATCCTTTTATATTATTTTAGTTTATAACATTATCATTTAAATATATTTCCTTATATTGTTTTACTTAATATATTAATATTAAATAATTATAATGATATTATATTAAATATATATATATATATTATATATATTTTAGATTTATATATATATTATATTTATTATTTTTATATATAATTTTTACAAAATTATTTGAAAATGCATATAATTTGGAAAAATGCACTGCAACTTTTTTATGAAAAACATATGTTTAAATTTTAGATATAATATTATTATATATGATATTTATATGTATATATCTATATTTAATAAAATTATATTTTAATATATATTATATTTTATAAAATTTTGGTTCTAAATTTTATATATTTATTTTTAAATTTTTACGATTCGAAATTTGAATTTAGGTTTGGCAATTTATTAAATATTATGTTTAATTAATTTTTAAAATTTCATTAGTAATTAAAAAATTCTATGTTGTACAAGGTGAAAATGGACTTAATAATTTTATTCAAATTTGGGAGGGTTCCTGTATTTAAATTTGGTTTGTGATTAATAGATTAAAGTAAGAAAATTTGAAATATTTTTATTTAAAATTGGTCTGCATAAACCTAGCTATTTCCAATAGATTAGGGGTCTGCATTTGTTAGGAAGATTCTGAACGGACATAATTTAAGTTTAAATTTGTAAAATTTTAAGGTTAAATAAATTTTATAATCTGTTTTATTAAGTTCAGATGCCGCATCCGAGATTGGTATTTCAGGATTTTCTAAAATTATTAAAAGTATTTATTGTTAGTGCTAGTTCAATAGAAAAAGTATAATAATTATCTTAAAAAAACGATGATATCCAAAACTTTGTTTTTATTTCGTGCCGCAGTCCTTTTTTTCATTTTAAAGCTTTTTCGTTCAATAAACTTTTTAACTATGTATTTAATATAATCTATAGATGGTACCCGTTATTAAGGATATAATAAGTAATATTACCTTTGCACTCTCGTCACATTATTATTGTTACCATAAAGAAGACGCATAATAGCGATTTTTTGTTCTTCTGAATAGCCCATCGACAAAAAAGCAGTACAAACTACTTTTAATAGTTAAAATGATAAATTTAAACTTTTTCCAATATCAATACGTCAAATTTATTATAACAATTTTATTGTTTTCATAGCTTCTTGATACTAATATATATATTTTTTTTCAATTTATTTATATTTTAAGCTTAAATATCTCAAAAATGGTTCATCCAAATACCATCAATGTATATATATTTAATATCAGAAAAAAAAGATCTTTTATTGTAGTGCATAATATACAGGGTGTTCCATTTAAAAAAGTTGAAGTTGCCTATATTTTTCCATTTTTTTATTGCGATATTTTTTTACTGATAATTTCAAAAGATAATATGGAAACAAACCTACAATTTTTTATATAAAATATTTTTTTCTGTCTTCAAAAATAAAGGCTCCAGAAGCCACGTAAATATAATCAAAGACCCTGTACATGTATGCCAAAATTTATTAAAATATCTATAGTGGTATTACTGATATTAATAATAAATGATTTATTTTTGAAAATTTTACCACCTTGTATCTTAAAACTTAGGACGTTTAGGACATAGGTTCATATGAAGTTTTCTTCTTAAAATAGACCCAAAAAATGCCCAACAACTTTAAGTTGTCAAATGACTGACATATTATCGATGACGATTTTTTGCCTAAATTTTTACCCTCTATACAAATATTCGCCACCCCTTTTGTATCCACCTAGCTGTCAGCCCCTTGGGATTTCAGCTAAGGGGGTTAAGACCTTTACCTGGGAAAATTCTGAAGCATATTATCGATGACGATTTTTTCCCAAAAATGTTGCACTTTCATCCCTTATTGCTACCCCTTTATCCAATAGGTTGTCAGCCTGCGCGGAAATATAATTAACAATACTAAATGAACATGGTTTACGGGAGAAACTCCATATTACTGATGACGATGATTTTTTGGTTCCAGCTCTTAGACCAAAACTAACTCGATCACATGTTTAGAATAGTCTTGGCCCCGTTTTACGGGCTTATGTAGCGTCCGCTTTTTAAAATTAAGTTTAGTTATGTCAGTACCTACTCTTCTAACAAATTTTAAGCAAATCATTGATGACGGCCTTTACCTAAAAAAATAGGCTATTTTCATCCCTTATAGCTACTGCCAGTCTCCACTAGGGTATCCACCTGTTCGGGATTGTAACAATTGGCATTAAATGAACATATTACCACGGCGACATAGCATATCACCAATGACGGCCAAATCTCGGCTTTATCTCTTAGTATTAGGCTTTCAGCCTTCGTTAAATGTCTTTGAAAACTCTGTATGACAAAAAGGCAAAAATATTTTTATACTTGCTTTTTACTAACTTTTTGTAATATACTGTATGCTACTACTTTTAAAAGATTTGACAACATTGTTTACTTAACACTTGACAGCCTTATTTGCCATTGGGTTAAAATAGTGACCGAGGCATTATTTTTCCTTAAGATTCATTTTAACCGGCTTAAGCTTATAGTCATGAAATCACTTTGTGAGATTATGTTCCACGAATTTTACTTGCTAAACAAAATGAAGTAATTACCAGAGTTTTATTGAACTTTTTGCAATGACAAGATGGTCTTGGAGGTACAAAGACATTTTAAAAAAAACGTTGAGAAGTGTTAGTTTATCTCAAATTTCCTGCTTGATGAAATGATTTTAACTTTTTTTGATATACAGGTTAATTCAAATTCGACTCTCACCAAAGGGATCTCAGAAACTATCGGAGATGCAAGGATGGCTAAATTGAAGCAAAGTTGCACATTTATGTGACAAACAATATGCAGTTTAGATAGTTTTAAAATTTTGACTATTGCCGGAGATATCCTGCAAAAACCGACATTTTGGAAAATCATTTTTATTTCCAAACAGATTTAAAAATAATTTGCACATTAGTCTAGATGGTAATTGTCTCGAAAGTTGCCTCCTCTCCGATTTTGACCAAATTTGGTATACGGGGTTTTTTTGGGGCGCTGGTTACGAATCTGAAAAAATATTTTTTCGGCAACGTTTCTTTTCAGATATTATTCAAATTGAAAATCAACTAACCTTATTTACACTATTCCTCCTTCTTTTAAAATTCGTTTTCACTAAATTGGCACATAATATTTTAAAATCATCTTTTAAAAACTTTTTTTATATCTATTTTACCCCTTTTTTCCCTTTAATTGCAATCCTCCACTTTCCACGTCGGATCGTGGCCGCCCATTTCACTAGGGGAAACATGGCCCCCGCTTGAAATTGAATTTAATGGAAAAAGATAAAAAATAAAAATAAAGGTTTTAAAGGGTGTTTTTAAAATATTTATCCACTTTTATATAAAAATCAATAAATTGTGACAAAGGGATATATGAAAATAAGGTTAGTTTGGTGCAATGAATATTGAAAGCGAAACGTTGCCAAAAAATATTTTTTTAATTGTTCCAACCTGCAAACCACTTTGGTCATTATCAGAAAATAAGCTTTTCTCAATTTTAGATAAATATTTAAAGAAGCTATAACCAAATTACTTATGAATAACTTTTATCAGATTAGAGCGTATTTGCAAAATTTAACTTGATTTATAGTTTTTTAACTCATCGCTGACTTTTAATTTGTAACAATGATATTAATTTACACTACTTTAAAATACTCCATAAGGTAGATGACTTCATAGATTGGGCTTTTTCAGAAAAATAAACTGAGAGAATATCGTCACTCACAATTTTACATTTTTTCTGAGTCCGCCATTCGGTTAAAATGTGATATTCATGTTCATATCTCAACCGGTTTCCTGGTAATAAATCTACCCTTCCCCTTGTTTAATTATATCGAAAATATCCGGTTTTTTCTTCCAAATTTAAATTTAAATTTTTTTAAAAATGGCATAAATTTCATGACAGAAAATAAAATATTCATTAATAAATAAATCGTTCTTATGAACAGTTTCCATGGACGGATTTTTGTATAACGCACGGAAAAGGGGGGATCAAAAAAAAAAATTCCGTGCGCTGTTCTGAAAATGTCATATATACTGTATTTTATACAGAGTTGAAAATGAAAATTTTCAGGTAAGTATAATAAAAAATACATTTGATGACGGTGGCCGAATTTCAAAAGGTGGAATGTCAAGTCAGAAAGCACTGCACAACTGTCAAATAACGTGAAAAAAGTAGCAATGCAAATGTGTCATTTATTTTAAAATTTGATTTAAAATTAAAGCAGGAAAAAGTAAAAACGATTTTCTAAAATTTCAGCGTTTTCCGGATATCTTCGGAACTTCTCGGAATTTTAAAACTTTGTAAAAGACATATTTTAGGTCTCATAAAAATACAATTTTACCCCAATTTAACCATATTCGTATCTCCTATTGTTTCTGAGATGCCAATGTAAGGGTCAAATTGGAATTACATCTACGGTTATAATAAAACAGGTCGAAAATATCAAAAAAAAAAATCCAGGTTTAAAACCCGTATTATATATATTTGTAGTAAGTCCAAGTTAACTTTAAGTAGCCCAGTCTGTAAGTAATTTTCATGACTTTAATTTGTAACAGGATGAAAGGTGTTAGAGGTTGTAGAGGGTGATTACCTGAATTAGACTCGAAAAAAGTGTGCAGTGTTTTTCGCTTCTGCAAGCGCCATTGTTAATTTTAGAGAAATAGGTTTCAAATGT
Source organism: Listronotus oregonensis (assembly GCA_019359885.1). NCBI lineage: Eukaryota > Metazoa > Arthropoda > Insecta > Coleoptera > Curculionidae > Listronotus > Listronotus oregonensis. The sequence continues at coordinate 103,541 of JAHBCN010000749.1, forward strand.
TTTTTGTAGGTATTAAAAAAACCTATAATTTGAGCCCGGCTAACATTTATTTGGTTCATTTGTTTATGAAAAAATGCAAAAAACCGGTAAAAATAGCAATTTTTTGAAATGTTGATAATTATTGCAAAAATATTTTTTTATCCATTTCGGTCATTGCAAAACATATGTTTTTTAATTCTTAATTAAATGAGAGATTCTAAGATAATTCAGTTTTACTGATTTTATAGCCCTAATCTAGTAGGCTATATCTTTTTTGTTTATAAATATTTTAGGTATTACAAACTGTCTTTTGCTTTTTCAAGACTTATATTTTACTAATTTAGATCAACAAAACAAAAAAAAAAATAATATTAAGTCCTTTGTTTGGAGCCTCAAAAAAAGGTACTTTTTTGTTAATAAACAATTTGTGCCGGAGCACCCCCTGCATAAGTTAAGAATTTTAAACCAAGAAATATGACGCTGGCTTCAAAACAAATATTTTTGAAAAAAAAAAAGGAGTTATTTTATTTATTCCATTTATTTTATTTATTCCAGAATAATACCTTAAAAAAATCCCAAAAATTCGGTTATTTCATTAAAACTCAAAAAATATTGCATTTAGATACAAAAATAATATTACTTAAATTAAAGGTCTTGAAAAAATACATAGTTTATGTCCTACGAAGTTTTCTGCATCGTTAATAGTTTTTAAGATATTGACGCTTTATATTTTAAAAAATCGTTAATATCTGAAATTATGCCTTTTCTTGATTATTTGCTGTTTTACCTCCAATTTTTACTTCAGATTTGTGTTTAGCGGAAAAAAATACTCCAGAAAATCCTATACCCACACCCAGCACACACCACTTTTTTTGTAGGCCTGTGTAATCAATTAGGTAAACATAATTTTATTTAAATTTAAATTTTTTATCTGAAACCCTATTAGACGACATATCAATTAATTAATCTGAAGGCACTTTAAAAATCGAAAAGCCAGATTGGTGGTCATGAATCCTCCATTTAAAATGGTATTGGCGAGAGATCAATTAAAATATCTGAAACTGAAACTGAAATTTTAGCTTTAGGACTTTTTATGGTATGCTTTTCGAAAAAATGAAATAAAATATCAAAGGAAAAACCAGTTTTTCACCCCAATAAAACAATTCTGTATAAATTAACCTAGTATGCAAATGTTTGGTTCATAGTTTTTAAAGATAAAAATTTCAGTATTATATCAACCACTGAACAAGAATGTTAGTAGAATGTTATCTAGTCTTGTAATTTTTACAATATAGTTGGTAAGTGTTTACTTTACAATTATATCAATCATGCTTTCTTAAAATTCATCATGTTAATTAAACAATAATGAAAATATTTTAGTTTCTGAGATGGTTTAACAAATAAACTACGACGTCAATTAAACATTGATTTTTTTAAAAATGACCGAAAAACCCAAAACAAGTAATGGTTTAATATTCAAGCGGTCAAGAAAACAAAACCAAATATATATATATATATATATATATATATATATATATATATATATATATATATATATATATATATATATATATATATATATATATATATATAATTTCTATATTTTCAAAATTTAATCTTTCCCCTTTAAAAAATGCAACACAAGCTATAGTTATCTCAAAAAACAACGTATTTATTATTCGAAAAATTGACTGCATGTCGACCACAATATTATTTAACAATTAAAATTTGCTTCATATGTTACAAAAAAAAGGATCGCCAAGGTTTAGATTATTCAAAATAATAGTTACAATAAGGTTACATTACTTTTTAAAAAACTACTGTAAATGTTGAAAATGCCTTCCGCCGACTTCGACGCACTTATTTAAATTCGAAAAAACTTATTTAAACTATTGACTAAAAATTCTTCAGGAATATTTTCTATTATGTTTCGGATGTTAATTTTAATTGCTCTAAATTTTGGGGAAGTGGACTATAACACCTCTCTTTCACATACCCCCACAGAAAAAAATCTGGAACAGTCAAATCTGGTGAACAGAGTTGGCCAGAAGAAGCCTCCTCTTCCAATCCACCAGTTTCCAAAAACGTTGGTCAGTGAATCCTTGGTAATGTTAGCATAATGTGGTGTAGCCCCATCTTGTTGAAAATAGACGAAATTCAATAGATTTTCTTCTTGCAATTGGGGATAAAAAATATTTCCAGCATATCAACGTAAGCCCAAGAGGTTACAGTTGGTTCATGAAAAAAAATGGCCCATAAATTTTTTGCTTTGACATACCACACCAGACTGTGACTTTTGGCGAATCTCTAACGTGTTCGTTATATTGTCGAGGATTTTCTGTTGCCCAAAACCTGCAGTTATGCTTATTTACTTTTCCATTGAGGTGAAATGTGGCTTCGTCTGACATTATTAGTCTATCAAAAAAATGTATATTGTTCCTTACTAAATTTTGAATTCTCTGGCAAAATTCCACCCTTTGTGGAAAATCAGTTTCTTTTATTTCTTGTAACATTTGAATTTTGTATGGCTTTAATTTAAGTTCTTTTTTCATGATTTCTTGTACTGTAGTTTTAGGAATATGGATGAACTTGAGTTTTTTCTTGTTGACAATGTTGGATTTTCCCTGAGTTATCCCCAGAATTTGTAACGTTTTATTTAGTAAATTCTCATTGTTTACTAATTTCTTTTTACGGGCTAAAGATCTTGTACTCCAGAATTTTCTGTGCCAGATTTTAATTGAATTTTGTGGGTGGAGCTTTATTAAACATGTTTCTAAATCTTCGCTGGGTTTCTTTTACTGATTTGGTTTCGGCAAACATAATAACACATTTTCCTTTTTCGCTTAACGAGAACATTTTGCGCTTCCTAATTAAAATAACTTGTCAAAAATGACCAACAATGGCTGACAATGAGGCTTGTTGCTGTTATGGAAACGAGATAACTATCCTTTTAAAATAATATTCCTAATCGACATACAGTCAATTCTTTGAAGGTAAATAAATGCGTTATTTTTTAAGATAACCATAGCTTGTGTTACATTTTTTTTAAAGGGGAAAGATTAAATTTTAAAAATATTGAAACATATACAGGGTGTTCCATTTAAAATAACAAAGTTGTCCTATATCAGAAAATCGGCCATTTTGTTTTTGAGCTAATGGAATGTCACATAAAAATGGTAAAGATACGAGAATAAACTTTAAAGAAATATAAGTATATTTGCGAAAACCGCATCTTGATATATTTATTTGTTCAAAAGTTATTCTCGATCAAAATGACAGTTTGTAATACCTAAAATATTTATAAAAAAAAAAGATATAGCCTACTAGATTAGGGCTATAAAGTCAATAAAAAACTGAATTATCTTAGCAAAAAATTATCCGATCATGCTTTAGAACCTCTCATTTAATTAAGAAATCAAAACCCTATGTTTTGCAATGACAGAAATGGATAAAAATATATTTTTGCAATAATTATCAACATTTCAAAAAATGGCTATTTTCACCGGTTTTTTTTTGCATTATTTCATAAACAAATGAACCAAATCAATTTTAGACGGGCTCAAATTATAGGTTTTTTTAATACCTACAAAAAACATTATAAACGTATTCCTCTAAAATTACCAATGGCGCTTGCAGAAGTGAAAAACACGTTTTTAGCACTTTTAACCCTCCAACCCCTGCACACTTTTTTCGAGTCTAAAACTATATGGTCATATTCAGGTAATCGCCCTCTACAACTTCTAATACCTTTCAACCTGTTACAAATTAACGTCATAAACAGCCCTTATTTTTACTTACAGACTGGGCTAAAGGTTAAACCGGGGGTAATTGGGAGAGTAAACCATAATTTATAAAATTGGGCCAAAGGGAACAGCACGTGGACAGCAGTGGACATATTAATTATCATTACTTAAGAAATGAGACACTAAGAGATATTTTTCAGTTTGGAGCATTTTACATACCTAGATAATGCCTCTAGAAAAATAAAACAGTTTAAGGTTTTTCAACTTTCCCATAAACATTGACGATTAAACTGATACCAATTCTTATTTACGGCAATAAAAAATGGCATCCATTATATTTCCTTTGACCCTCGTTGCCGCAGATTAGCAGCGAAACATTCGCGCCGAGTGTTCACGCTCCCGATTTGATATCATCTACGTTTTGCGTTACGTTGCACGTCGGACGGCCACGTGGTTGAGAAATGTGCATTCGACCGAGCAGGGCTGACTCGCTTCTCATTAGAGATGATTATTAGTTGCGAAAGTTATACGCTCTTGTTATGTCTGTGAAATATAAAACAATTTGTATTGAAGAGTTTACTTTTAGCTTAGTTCTTCCCTGTTTGGTCCCCATACACAACTGCTTAATATTGTTATAATTTATACTTACTTTATTATAGTCTGTCTTAAAGTATCGTTATGGCTTTTGACGGACGATACCCCAATAAACCTTTAACGATTTTATTACCTATTGTTATTGGGTAAACCCATTTGTTCATAAGGGCAGGGGTGGGTCAGATATTTCTTGAGTATTAACCATTAGACATATAAATATTTTGGCTAATATTTGAGTGGCTATGTTGAATAACCGTTTTTTACTGTGCGTTTCGAAAAAGTTGTTCTACGAGAATATAACTATGTCGCGTCGAAATCATTTGTCATTAGATGCAAAACAGATTGTGAAAAATGTGTATGAAACTTTAATCAGTAGAAGTCTAATTAAAAAAAAAAGCTTTAAAAGAAACCTGTCTACTTACCACAACTCCAATATCATCGATAAGGGTTATTATTATTAGTGAAGAATTGAAGAAAAGAAAAAAACGTAGTGATTTTCAATCTTATCGTATAAACAATAGTGATCAGGACCTAATAAGAAGGAAAATACATTGTCTTTACAAAAGCGGAGTTATTCCTACCTTGGATAAACTGAAAAAGAAGCTAGACGAAGACGATACCAATATAAATATTGGCCGTGCCACCCTCCATAGAGTTGTTTGTAAAATGCGATTTAAATACCGCAAAATAGACAAAGGACAAGTAGTGATGGAATCGCACAGATTACGCACTTGGAGATTTAATTACCTTCAAGAAATTAAAAGATATAGGTTAGACAACAGATCCATAATTTACCTTGATAAAACATGGTTCGATACACACGAGACAGTATCCAAAGGATGGGTTGATTCCAGTGAAAACTTTCAGACGAAAGCACCTTCATATAAAGGAAAACGTATTATCATAATACACGATGGTTCAGAAGACGGATTTGTCCCAAACTGCTTGCTGTTGTCTGCAAAGAATATTAAGGATTCTAGCTTGGATTATCATGAGGATACAAGTGCAGAACTTTTTGAAAACTGGTTTCAAAATTATCTTTTAAAAAATAACAGTGTTATTGTCATGGATAACGCAAGCTACCACAGCCGACTGCTACACAAAGCAAGATCCTCAAGTTCAAAAAATGAATTCAGTTACAAAAAAGCGCAACTTTTGGAAGTCCTAAATTTATATACAATTAAAAAATAATATGTATGAGATAATTTGGCTGAGCAGGCTGGGCATACTGTCTTACGTCTTTCTCCGTATAACTGTATGTTTAACCCCATAGAGCATTTGTGGAATCAAATAGAATCAAAGATCAGAGCAGAAAATGTTACACTTACTTTAAGTTCCAGTGTTATAAATTTAATAAAAAATGTAATTACTAACATACCGGTTGAAGCTGGAAAAATTCAGTACAGCACATTATAAAAATTGAGGACTCTTACATTTCTATACAAAACAAGATAAATCCTATTGTAATTAATCTCAATGATGACTCTAATAGTGAAACAGAATCAGATTTAGATATTTAGATTAAAAATGTAAATATGTATAGATAATATAGTTCAGAGTCCTACCCTAATGTTCTGTCGTTTAATACCTACTAATCTTCAGTTTTATTGTTGTCGGCAGGTATAATGGATAAATAAAGGTAAAAGCTAACACGGTATACTTTGAGACAAACTATACTTTTGAAATGTATTTAAAACTTATTGATGTAAAAAACTCGGAAAATCTATTTTTTGTTTAGCTAACACGTTTAGGAAAAACTATTATTTCCATGAAAGTATTTTAAGATATACCCAAATTGACTGAAACTGCTCTATTTTTACGTCCAAAGTCTGTCACAAAATTAATAGCAAAATGATTACTAACAATTTGGGTAGTCACTTAACGTCTATAGCAATCAGGCAGTTTAAAAAGCTTTCATGTTCCTTCCTTATGTTAAGCTTATTTGTTTTCGGAAAACATGTGTTTATGTTTAAACACAGATAATTTACTTAACCACCAGCCTAAATGTATACCTGACAAATCAAAAATGTCACAAAAATTATGCCCTGCTTACACAAAATAATATATTCCTTGTTAAAATTTACATAAAAACTCAGGGTAAAATATTTTCACAAAAGACCTTTGGTCTGATAATGATTACAACTTCAGAGACACGATTCCTTTCTTATCCTTGAATTGATCATTACAAATTAAACATCTTATTTACAAAATCCTGTTCAAATCAGAAAAGCATATGTTTATATCTGGGCAACTAGGCCAGTCGCCGTGAAAACCCATCATTTGACCGAATCACGAAATCAGCTCAAATTAGCAGTTTGTCTTCGCTGAAGTAAAGCTGTCTCGTTTGGGCCCGAAAGGGATTCATATTGACTGCATTCGAAAATTTTAATATCGGACACCAAAAGAAAAGTATTCGTACTGAAATAAAAAATAAAAAACTTAAGAAGCTGCACCAGCCTGTCAGCCAGCCAGATTGAAAATATAGAAAACCTAATACCTATTTACTAACAAAATACGTACATAATTTAAAAAAATATATATTAATTTATTGTTGTTGATGTATGTTAAGAAGAAAAATTGGCAACTTTAAGTTATAAATAGCTACCACCAAAACAGCGCATTTTAAGTAAGCATAAAACAGATCGTCAGACTCGTCGTCGACGTTGCGTTTGCTGTCAGACTAATATACAAATGTCAAAAAAAATCAATTGCTCGACGCGCAACCGATGTACTGATGGCTGAAGACTTTTACAACGACACTCCGAGGTCTGACTATTATTTTAATGCACGTTTTTATCTATTTTATATATATATATATATATATATATATATATATATATATATATATAAAATTTAACTTCTTGAGCCTTGTTATAAATAATAACAAAAAGGTAGAGTTTCTTTGGGCATATAGGCTCCTTAATGAACTGAAAAAAAAAAAAAATTAAAAGTCCTGGTACTACTAAGCTTGGTTGGTAACTTAGTACAATTGAACGTAAGAAGCAACTTGCGCCATCTCGTCAACCAATTTTAGTATCGACAGGTTAAGATGTTATTGTTCGCCATGTAAGTGTATTACGCAGAAATATTCAGAAGTTGCTTTACACAACACCTTAATGAAAAATGGCTTCTCATTAGTTCACGGATATATGAATTTCGAATGAGTCCTTTTGCCAATTATTATTATATATATATATATATATATATATATATATATATATATATATATATATATATATATATATATATATATATACTTCAATTTAAATTTCTTGGGAGTTTTGGTTCACATTTATTTTGAAAATTAAAAGGTTATTTTTAATTTTTCATATTGTTTAATTACCTACAAACGTTTCGGCAAAAGCCTTCATCAGTGTTTATACCTCTAAAATTAATATGGCAGTAGTTACTTATAATTATAACTTTTTCTTTTGTGTATTACATAAAATGATCTTACAATTTTACAATAATTAATTATGTTTTTGGCTTACCCTAGAAGGAAATCTGTCCATTAATAATAAACTTCAAAACACTTATAAACACATACATCTACAAACATTTTAAAATATTCAGGACATGCACAATTAAAATATTTATTTATACTGAAACGGCAGTAAGCAGTTCCTTCCGTATCCTGAGACAAGATAAGAGTCCAAAACATTTTTTTTAATTTACGATTAATGTTAAAAACAGTTTTTTAAAATATAAAGAATAGTGTTTGTTGTTTTTATTTAGCTATGAAGATTAAATATGAAAATAGGTTTTTTTAAGAAAAGTTATTATATTATTTGAGTGTAAGGAGAGTGGGAAAAATAATTTTGCATGCTACGATAAAACTGAAATTAATTAATGACGTTGTAGTAATATTGGCTTAGGTTTTTAATATCTGTTTTATCATTTATAGAGTTTTCATGTTTTTTAATGAAAAGCATTTCTAGAAATTCTCTTTTTTTCTGATTTGGTTCCGTTCTTAAAATTTTTGTGTCCTGATAATTAAAAGTATGCTTTGCTTCATTTTCGTGTTTAGTTAAAGCTGTTTTATTTTTCTTGTCATATTTATGCCCATTTAATCGATTTTTGAGATATTGTGTTGTTTGGTCAGTATAGACACTAGGGCAGTCGTTACATGGAATTTGGTAGATAGTAAGAGTTTTTTGGTGTTTAGGGGTTTTAGTTTTTAGTGCGCTAAAGAACTTTCTTTGGAGAATATTGTGGCTTTTATGACACACGGCGATATCATGCTTTTTTAGGGTTGTTTGTAAACTCTCCGAGAGTCCCTGAACGTATGGGAGGGATAAATATTTAATTGATTTTTTGTCTATTGTATTTAGGTTAGGTTATTTGCTTTTGCAATCTGTTATTAAAGATGATATTAATTAATTTTTTTGGGTAGCTATTTTTGATGAGAATATCTTTAGCTTTGTTAATAGCCTTAGGTTGGTATTCCAAGCTGCTCAGTTTTATAGCTCTGTCGGCGAGGCCGACAATCACAGATTTCTTTTGAGATATTGGATGTTGTGAAAAATAATTAATATATCGGCCAGACCAGGTTTTTTTTGTATACCATTCTGTTTTAATATTATTATTTTTGTTGTGTAAGGTCATATATAGAAAGTTTATTTTACTGTCGTTTTCTAGCTCTATGGTGAATTTAAGTTTTTCGTGAAAGGCGTTAAAACAGTTAAGAATATAGTCGCATTTATTTATAGGATTTGCTGTAAGGCAATCATCCACATATCTAAAAAAGAAAGGAAGCCGAAAATCCAGTTTGGCAATTACTTTTTCCTCGAGGTCCTCCAATACCATCTGAGCTATGACACTAGATATAGAGGAGCCCATTGCACATCCTTCTACTTGTTTATAAAAGTTATTTTTGTATATAAAATATGTTGATTTTAAAGTTAATTCAATAGCTTTTAAAAATTCATCCATTGGTATGTCTGTGTAATTTTCAATTTCCTTCCACTTTCTCCTGATTATTTCAAGAGCAAGCTCAACTGGTATGTTTGTATACAGTGAAACCACATCTAGAGATATAAGAATGTGGTCATTTGGCATATGAATATTGTTTATTTTTTCTTTGCAATCCCAAGAGTCTTTAATGTAGGTGTTACTTTTGTTTATGATGTTTTTTAGAATATTCTTAAGAAATTTGGATAGATTACTTAGTGGGGATTGTATACAAGATACGATAGGGCGCATTGGAATACCTTCCTTGTGTAATTTTGGTGTAAGAAATTTAAATTGAAGAATATATGTTAATGGTTCAGAAAGCAAATAATCAATATATATATATATATATATATATATATATATATATATATATATATATATATATAAACAATAAATAAAATTAAACTTCTTGAGCCTTGTTATAAATAATAACAAATAGCTAGAATTTCTTTGGGCATAGAGGCTTCTTAATAAACTGTAGGTTAACTGTAACTCAAGTAATCTTTATCTACTAAAATTATAAGGATGCTGGCATATTTTGGTAGGTCCCAGGCTTCTTTCGAAAAATCTTACAGGTAAAACCAGTGCACTGATAGTGTAGACACTACAATGATAGTGGTTATCATGTGCTGATTAAACAAGTTGCAATTTACTATTGTATTTTTATGTTCCCAAAGCTTAGTGAAAAGACACCGTCCAATATTACCAACATAAACTTTACCCCAAGAGCAAAGTATTTGAAACCCCTTAGTTTAAAATAAAATTTTATTCTTTAAAAATATTTTTCCCGGTTTGCGTCTAGTCTCAAAAAAGCAAGAAGCGACGGGATCGTGACAACGCGTAATCAGTCCAGGAAATATTGAAAGAATTTCGATTTTTAACAAGAAACAAAACAAATTAAAAAAATTAAGAGACAACCAAAATTTCTTAAAAGTTTTGGCGCTTTCTATCGGCTGAACAAAGCAATTTCAGATACAACCAAGTTAACTTAAATGGACTCATTTTAATGTCAGAATTTGTAATACAATTTTATACACGTATTGTCCCTGTATGTCGAAATCAATACGAATTAGAAAAAAATATCAATAAAAATCCACTATTTTCAGATTCGATAAGAGATTGCGCTACTAGATTCATCGTTTTATTCTTCTAAAAATGATAGGATTTATTTATTTTCCAGCACTTAACTGTATTCAGTAGCATACGTATTGCGTCGGCCCTGGTTAGCACCATTTCGTTGGTCTGCATAGCTGTCCAGGGTATTCTCAGGATTCGCCGGTGCAACCACATCTCGAATGCTTCTAACCGATTAACTGTAGCGGCTTTAATTGTCCAGATCTCTGCCCCGTACAGCAACACTGACCATATGTAGGATTTTACCATTCTCTGCCGTAATTTTAGATTCAAATTATCATTGCAGAATAGTGGTTTCATTTTTTGAAATGTTGTTCGGGCGGTCTCTATCCTACATCTTATTTCTTTATCTGGATTTAGCTGCTCGGTGATATAACATCCAAGGTATTTAAACTGGGTTACTCTGTCTATATTTTTCGACCATAAATTTTGTCTTGCTAATATTCATGTTGAGCCCCATTTTTGTCCTTTTGCAATTACACATATTTATTTATTTTAAACATTTTCGAAATTTCCGAACATAGCCTTTGCTTCAGTAACTTTTCGGGTCTAATCTTCAACAGGTCGGGTCATCCAGTCAACAGGCGCTTGTTTGTTTAAGTTTCACTGATAATTATACGTGGGGCTTCGTGATTCTCCCGCCCCACGAACCGACGACGCAACCGACGGCGACGATGTGCGGACGGGTCGTTAACAACTTTCTGGTTCTGGTCAAGTCTGGCAATTTCGTTTAACTTTACAGTCGGTGTGTCTTTTCGATGAAAATTTAAAAAAATAATAGATAAATAGGTTATAATAAAATAATTGTAGGAAAACCCTTATAATGGTTTCTCCATAATCTATTTTCACTGTATTATTATGTTTTTCTAATATAAAAAATATAACACATTAGTCCTTGTGAAAGTTACTTTTGTAAATGATCTTAGTTGGCACAAAAACACTATATAGGTGGCCACAGCAGCTTCAAAAGAGATTATAAAGCATCTCAAATCTTACTCATCTTGGCTATCAATTCCTTGCCTGGGGAATGTCGTCTTCGACAACCCCTAATTAACATCCTTTATTCTATCCAAAAAGAGAGGTTTGAGTTAATAATAATTCTACCCTTACAAGAAAACTTCCTTCTCTAGCCCACCGATAAGCTGTAGAAATCCTGTCGTTTTTTTTAAAGGTATTTTCGCGGCTTTAACTCTGAAGAATTAACCAATATAATTTCTCTACTAATCGAACTTAACACTCAAAGTGCCACTTTATGCATCTCTTTACAGTTTATTCGGAGAAGCCCTAGAACTTCCTGCTGTATTATCCCTAGAGTATTAAGATTAAAGAACCTGTTGCCTGCAGAAGTATTTCTTTTCCTTCAAATTTCCAAAATTTAAAAGTCCCGTATTAGTAAACTCTATATTACTTGCCTTAAGACAGTCAAGGTACATTAGTATTTGTGCCTAAAGCCTTCGTGGACTGTCCCAAGATAAAGAGAGAAATGCTCCTAATTTTACTGTGCATATGAATCGGCTAGAAAGAGTTTAAAATGAGTTTATAAAATATTTATTATTTAGACACCATTTTTTATACATTTCAAAAGTATGCCAAAAAGATTTAACGATTTAACATTTATTCTGCGGGATCTATAAGCGTCCAAGTAAGAGGACCTAAGATTCTTATACCAAAAAGAATGCCAAATATTCAAATCACAAACCGTGGTTTTTTATATCCTGTGATAAAGTCAGACTTAAAAATCCAAGCTTACACAAAATGTCTCCAAAATCTTAGTCCTAAAAATCGACTAACTATCGATGCAAGAAACAGATACAATCAAACAGATTTAACAATCTTTTAAAAATAAAATCCTTCCTTGCTTAAATGGCAGTAAATCCTCTGGTCCTTTGCCAAAAACATCAGCCAAAACTTTCCACCCCTAACCTTCGAAAGCGAAATTACTTCAACCATTAAAGAAAAAGCCAAACTATTTGCCAAAAAATTTCTTCCCAATAATACTAAAATCTTGACTTCCATTGTCTTTATTTGTTATTTGTTACACAACGTTTCGGTTAGTGATGTATCTCCAACCGTTTACAAGTGATAACTCGAGTAACCGAAACGTTGTGTAACAAATAACATATAAAGACAACGGAAGTCAAAGATTTTAGTGTTATTGAAACCATAACAATGTCTAACACTTTCAACGAAATTTCTTGTCACTTCTACCCTTGATCCTCCTGATAATCTGCCTTTTCCAACAATTGCTCCTCTTCCTTATAAAATGTGCAAAATCTTGTTTATCTATTTCTTTCATTTCCTAATACCAACTTTGAATGTCTTGTGACATGGGCATTTTTTTTAACATCTGGAAGGCCGCGCGTGTTCAGCATATCCCCAAGAAATGATCTAAAACACTTTCTTCTAATTTTAGACAAATACCACTTTTTTTACTTGCTTTGCAAGGTAACGAATAAATGTATTAGTTCCCAAATTTTAAAGTATTTAGAAAAACACAAAATTATATATGACAGAACTTCGTCATAAAAGATCCACAGCAGATATTCTTTCCTTTATCTCATACAACTGGAATAAATACAATTTCCTCAAGTTTCTTGGTAAATCCCAGATTTTGTTCTTAAAATCCAAGGCTTTTGACCATGTTTGGCACGATTTGCTTCTTTCTGCGGTCTTTCACATAACCTGTGTTCCTGTTTCCTTTTTAATTAACGAATATTAGTAATTGTGCACGGTCACTCTTCTAGCTCTCATCAGGTTAAGGCTCAGTACTAACACCAACTCTATTTCTACTTTACATCATCTCTTCCTCGATTAATCCCATCCATAGTTTTGCTGACGATAGTACCCTTTACTTCAATATTCAGTTTTTTAAGCCAGTCTCTACGCCTGATTTAGAAAACAAATGTAGGGTAATGCTCTTTCACAGGACCTTAAGTCAATATTGAATTGTGGCGCCAAAAATCTTGTCCGGTTTAATGCATCAAAAACATAATCATGTTCGCTGTCGCGAAAAATGTCTGCCAAGGCTCATCCTTTACGTATGAGCGCCTAAATTCTGCGGAACAAAAATGTATTTAACCTTTTGAGTTTTAATTTCAAGAATAACCTTAATGGGCAAAGATGCATTATAACCATAGCCATGGCGAGTTTGAAAAAGCTCAATTTCTGCTTTCGAGCCACACAGTATTTTTTGTATACTCTGTATGTATTTCAAATCAGACCTTTTATGGAATATTGTTTTCATGTCTGGAAAATGGCACCTCCCACAACTCTAAGCTTTCTGAAGCTATCCAAAAAAGAACCCTTTGCCTCACAGACAAGTATTCTTTTCTATTGACGAGTTGTAGGTAATATTACGCTCTTTTATAGGTATTTTTTCGGCTTCTTCTCCAGCTGCTCTCAATAGAGCAACCCGTAGTGATACTTTTATGCATCCTTTTACAGTAAAACTCAGACATAATGTCTACAGCAACCAATTACAATTCCCCTATTAATTTGTATACTCTGTATGTATTTCAAATCAGACCTTTTCTGGAATGGTGTTTTCATGTCAGGGAAATGGCACCTCCAACAACTCTAAGCTTTCTGAATCTATCCAATAAAAAACCCTTTGAATAACAGACAAGTATTCTTTTCTATTGACTAGTTGTAGGTAACATTACGCTCTTTTATAGGTATTTTTTCAGCTTCTTCTCCAGCTGCTCCCAATAGAGCAACCCGTAGTGATACTTTTATGCATCCTTTTACAGTTAAACTCAGACATAATGTTTACAGCAATCAATTACAACCGGGCCAACAGTGTAGTCTACCCACAAAGGGAGGACTGGAGTCGAAAGACGACCGACCTGCTCCGGGCTGACATCTGTTGGTACACCGATGGCTCCAAAACCAAGAACGGTGTTGGAGCTGGAATATATGGACAGAGGCCGAGGGCAGAGTTTTCCTTTAGCACTCAAGCAATCATATTTCAATCGGAGGTATTTGCTATTGAGATGTGTGCTAGATCGCTGGTTGATCGGCACTGCACACGTAAGACAATTAAAATATTCTCCGACAGTCAAGCAGCTCTTAAGGCTCTTGAATTCAGCCGGTGCAATTCGAAAACCGTCTGGAATTGCAAGGATGCGCTGACCAAACTGGGTCAAAACAATAAGGTTACACTACTGTGGATACCTGGTCACACCGGCCTAGAGGGTAATGAATCAGCAGACCTCCTTGCCAAAAGGGGGCGGAAACAAAATTCACATATCTTATGGAACGGCCAAGCAGTTCATATCAGCTTAGACACAAAGAGAAAATCTTCGGTACTGGCATGGACTTCCGGGTCTCAGACACTCGAAGGCCTCCCGAACCAACAATATACTGTCAAACTACTGGAGCAATCAAGGGTACACCTTAAAACTCTAGTGGGACTGTACACGAGACACTGCAGATTAAAATACCACATGCACAAGATCGGCCTAGCGGAAGACGCCGAGTGCCGCATGTGCATGGAGGGGGATGAATCGGCAGAACACATACTGTGTTTGTGCCCAGCAATGGCACGACTAAGATTCGCAATCCTCGGCAATGACACCTTGTTGCCGGGGGAGGAGCAAGATCTCTCTCCCAACAGGATCATCAGATTTATTAGGAGTCTGGACCTGGTGGGAGAAATATAAAAGGGTGTGAGCCACAATAGACCGATCGGTCGCGGTGGAAGGGTGTTATACCCACTCATTTTAAACCTACCTATCTACCTACAGTTAAACTTAAGAGGCTTCAAACTTTTCACTTTGTTCGTTCCTTTATCCCTGAAGTGTTGAAACTGTGGAACTTGCTGCCTTCACATGCATTTTCTTTCCTTCCAAATCTAAATTTTTCATTCGCGTGTCAATAAATTTCCACTTATTCACTCAAGACACCCGTGCTACCTTAGTACTTAGGCTTTAAGCCTTCGTGGGCTGTCCAGGGATAAAAAAAGGGTAAAAGTGAGTTAAAATTGTTAAGTAAAGTATCTACTATTTGCCTGGAGTGTCTTTTTCAGGTACCGGCAATTTTTTTCTATTGGTGGGGCTTAAATACCAGCTATTTGAAGTTTTTGGTTGATATAAAAGTACTGGAACTTAATGTATAAATAAATATTATTACCATTGAATAATTTTAATTTTTCTTTACTATTTTACTATTTTCAATTAGTTTGTATATACTTCGCTAATAACCATACTTAAGTAGGGTTTTTCATTAAAAAGAAAGAATACCAACTCATCAATCGGCTCTTTCAGTGAGCCTCTGAAAGGGGCTCTTATGTGATGCCACTTGTACTGTTATTCCATAATTAAACTCGACACCATTAAGATTATTAAAAATCGATCCGATCGCCAACTGAATGCGCTCAATCAATGATTGCTTCCTCTTTCGTTTAATGGACGTTCGAAACGCGAGAGCTGTACTTTTTAACTAGATTAGCACTTTTTATAGTTAGAGGAGCGGAGTATGTTATACCGTAGGTCACTTTAGTCGTTCTGAATATATACGTTATTTATTTAATAATTTCTGGAAAAGAATATTACTTTATAAACTTACTGTTGTAATATACTTAGTTATGTAAATATGATAGGGTACTATGATTGATTTAAGTACATACTTAACTAACTTAAGTAACCGGATTTCTTTTCTAAAGTAGACCGGTAACAAATGCCTGCAGCACAAGTATTCGGTTGTCTTAGGAAAAGTACCATCGTGCCGAAAAAAAACTGGGACATTAAAATTTAGGTAGGTAATTGTCTCCTTGTCTATTATAGGAAATCGCATTCCTTGGGTATGGTATGCATATTTACGCATTACGAATTTTCGAGTCTTAATATACATATTTAAATAATAATATTGATACAAAACATTTTTATTTTTTTGACAAATCACTATCAACTTCGTTATTTTAAATGGAACACTCTGTATATGATTGAAAATTCAAATTCTGCTAATCTTCCTCTTTTCAAATAGATATATATATATATATATATATATATATATATATATATATATATATATATATATATATATATATATATATATATATATATATATATATATATATATATAACTTATCTATGTTGATAAACGAGTTAAGTAAGTTATTTGAATTTAAAATCTGTTTTTATAAGCCATAGTTAGCCATGGATACAACCCAAAATTTGGCAAAGTTAAGTCGCGTTAGCCATGGTTCGTCTTGGAAACCAAACAAAAATATAAATATTTGACAGAAGTCAATTTTGGGTTGTATCCATGGCTAACTACGGCTTATAAGAACAGATTTTAAATTCAAATAACTTGCAACTCGTTTATCCGAACATAGATAAGTTATATATATATATATATATATATATATATATATATATATATATATATATATATATATATATATATATATATATATATATATATATATATATATATATATATATTATGTATATATATATATATATATATATATATATATATATATATATATATATATATATATATATATATATATATATATATATATATATATATATATATATATATATATTTTGAAAAGAGGAAAATTAGCAGAATTTGAATTTTCAATCATATACAGGGTGTTCCATTTAAAATAACGAAGTTGATAGTGATTTGTTAATTTTCCGATCATCATTTGTTTTTCTATCTTACACCATGAAAATCTTTATGAATAATCCTACTTTCATATAAACTATTTTTTTCTATCTATAAAAAAAATATTTTAAAGGGGTGCGCAATTATACGGGAAAATCCTGTACATACTTCTGCAGAGAGTTAATCAACATGAAACGTATATTTGATAGTTTGGCGGTAAAAAAAGATCTGTTCTGCAGGCAGCAGCTCACACAGTCTAAATGCTCTAAAGATAAAAGAGTGGACAAAGTGGAAATTTCGGGGCTTCTTTAGAAACTTTGGAGTGATGCATAAGAGTGGCATTTCGGGTTACTTCATGGGGAGCTACTACAAGAAAAATTAGATTGGATGGTTTTTTGAAGCATGTACCCAACAGCGCTCATCTGTGCGGTAAAATGGAAAAACTTTCTTGTAAAATGAAGATTATATGGGTAATGTTTTTAAAGCTGCTGTGGCTATGGATACAATGTGTGTAAGCCAGTAAGGTATTCTCGAAGGAAACCCTTACAAGGTCAAATGATAATTTATATATTTAATGAGTACATGCCAACATAATTCCTTTCCTAGCAGACTCCAAATCTTTTATTCCCGTCTTAATAAACTGTCTTTCAGATGTTATTTTTGATAATGATCTAATGAACACACTCACGGTACGTTGGTAATTAGGAATTAAACCATAGAAAATTATCCTAAAAAACTTAACAAACTGTAAGCAAAAAATAGGTTAATTCACAATACTTAATCCAATAAATTGTAAATGTGTGTATAATATTTATTAATACATCAATAAAATATACTAATTCGTTTTACATGGATTTAATCATTTATCGAGATAGACACTAGCTCATAGGATTGACTTTATTCAGGTGTACAGATGTTTTTAACAGGACACATAAAGACATAATGATAGAGTATATAATACTGATTTACTTTAATACCATTTGCGCCTTTAAGACAGTTAGTCAATTAGTACTTTTAGCAAGTCCTGTTCAGTCAATCAGGAATCCTGTCAATCAGGAAAGTCTGCGGACTCCGCTCTGGATGATCTAAGCAGACTCCTGACAAAGTCTATCGATGACAAAGAGATAGCACTTGGCACATTTCTAGACATAGAGGAAGCGTTCAATAATGTGCCAACAGGATCATTAATGAAGGCTCTCACACGAAGAAACATTCCGCACACCATATGCTACTGGATGGAGGCCAGCCTAAGAAACATATATATACATATATATATATATATATATATATATATATATATATATATATATATATATATATATATATATATATATATATATATATATATATATATATATATATATAATACGAAATCACTAACCCAGCCCTTTATTTTCTTGAATGAAAACATATGGCTTTCAAATTTTGAGGTGATATATTATATTATAAGATGCTAATTTTGGATATTATAACATGTGTCTATCACTTCCGGTTTAACCGGAAACGACATTAATTTTGATTTTTTTAATGGAACACCCTGTATATTTTTTAGAATTTGGATTCTACGGATCATTTCTGATATAAAATCTAAATTATATCCTATACATATCCTGCCTGTTTCTGAGAAAATGGCGATTAAAGCTGTCTAAACTACCGCACATTATGCACTTTTATGGAAAAACAATTATATGTTTTAAAAATTTATTATGTTTAATTTAATTCTTCCTGAGGACTCTATCTGTGGAGGTCATAATAAAACTACTTCCGGCTTCACCGGAAGTATTGCGAAAATTAACTTTTCTATTAATGTTACTTCAAAAATGTTAGTGCAACACCCTGTACATTTTTTAAAATTTGTACTTTACAAGTCATTCTTGATATAAAATCTCTATTATATCCTATATCTATCTTTGTTAGTTTTTGAGAAAAGGGCGATTGAAATGTTCAAACGACCGCACATTATGCAGATATAAGGGCAAACAATTTTCTCAAAAACTAACAAAGATAGGTATATGGTATAATATAGATTTAATATTAGGAATAAGCCGTAGAATCCCAAAATTTCAAAAAAAATACAGGATGTTGCATTTTAAAATTTTGAAGTAACATTATTAGAAAAGTCAATTTTCAGCACATCCGGTAAAGCGGAAGTAGTTTTATTATGACCCCCCAGATAAGGTCTTTAGGAAGAATTAAATTAAACATATAAATTTTTATAACATTTATTTGTTTTCCCATAAAACTGCATAATGTGCGGTTGTTTGGACATCTTCAATCGCTCTTTTCTCAAAAACAAGCAGATATAGGTATAGGATATAATATAGATTTTATATCAGAAATGATCCGTAGAATTCAAATTCCGAAAAATATACAGGGTGTTCCATTGAAAAAATCAAAGTTGATGTTGTTTCCGGTTAAACCGGAAGTAATAGACACATGTTATACTATCCAAAATCGGCACCTTATGATATAATATGTCATCTTAAAATTTGAAAGCCATACGTTTTCATTCAAGAAAATAAAGGGCTGGGTAGTGATTTCGTTGTCACCCGGTATATATATATATATATATATATATATATATATATATATATATATATATATATATATATATATATATATATATATATATATATATATATAATATATATATATATATATATATATATATATATTATATATATATATATAGTATATATATATATATATATATATAATACTTGTATGTGTAAAACGTCTCATATACTAAGGCGACATATGTTAATTTTTACAAACAGTTTTGTTAACCGAGCACCATCATTTTACATTACCATAGTACAGTAATTTTTATATTAAATAAAATTTATATTTCTGCCCTTTACTTTTACCAATGTTACACCTCTGTTCACGTATTTCAAGCTCTTCTTTATTTACAATAGGAATAATTTATGGCCACAAAATGTCGGCTTTAGAAGAGACAAAAATAATAAAAATAATTACTTCGTTAACATTACATAATGAGGGTTAATGAGCAACAAGTTTTTGGAAACTGTAAGTACGGCAATCTGAATACAAAGGCTCTTTGTAAACATTTTTCTTGGGTTAAGACGCTTGTAGGTCTTGAATTTGTATAAATATTTGTAAAGCTACTACTTAGGAAGCTTAGGTAAAGAGAAAGGCCCATTATTTTAGGATTAACCTTTGAGGTAATATTATTTTTAAGAATAAAACCGTTTATAAATTCTTTCATGTTTGGTTTGTACCTGCCCGCATGTTGTACATGTTTATCTATTATATCCGGTTGACATTTGTAAAGTTTAAACCCCAAAATTAAATATACTTGGATTGTTTACCTAAATCAGATTAAGGCATGCTGCTCCACCTGCAGAGCCGGATTTAAACTTAGCGGCGCCCCTGGCACTGAAAATGCCACCATATCACCGAAATTTTACATAGAATTATAGGTTTGATATAAATTTTTGAAATGAAACTTCTTTATCGACGAATGGAAGAAATTTTATAGCAATGTTAAAAAAAATCGTCATACTTTTCCTGTTACGCTCGACCGTCACGGCTACCGTAGGTGAGTGGGGGTGAGCGCACTTAATGTCGCTGTGAATGTGTTTCTTAGACTCGTGTCTCAATTTAAGCCTACTAAATTACCTCACTTGGGTATTTGTATCGAAAAGGGTTTTATCTAATTTAGATTTTGTATATAGTCTGTCTCAAAGTATATCGTTATGGCTTTTGACGGACCATACCCCAATAAACCTTTAACGGTTTTATTACCTATTGTTATTGGTTAAACCAATTTGTTCATAAGGGCAGGGCTGGGCCAGGTATTTCTTGAGTATTAACCATTAGGCATATAAATATTTGGCTAATATTTTAGTGGCAGTGTTGAATAACCGTTTTTACTGTGCGTTTCGAAAAAGTTGTTTTACGAGAATATAACTATTTCGCGTCGAAATCATTTGTCATTAGATGCAAAACAGGTTGTAAAAAATTTGTATGAAACTTTAATTAGTAGAGGTCTAATTAAACAAGAAGCTTTAAAAAAAACCTGTCTACTTACAAAAACTCCAATATCATCGATAAGGGATATTATTATTAGTGAAGAATTGAACAAAAGAAAAAAACGTATAGTGATTTTCAATCTCACCGTATAGACAATGGTGATCAGAACCTAATAAGAAGGAAAATATATTGTCTTTATGAAAGCGGAGTTATTCCTACCTTGGATTAACTGAAAAAGAAGCTAGACGAAGACGAAACCAATATAAATATTAGCCGTGCCACCCTCTATAGAGTTGTTGACATTGATAACGCAAGCTACCACAGCCATCTGCTACACAAGGAATCCAGGAATATTTGTTAGAAAATGATATTTATTTTGAATTCAGTTACAAAAAAACGCATCTTTTGGAAGTCCCAAATTCATATGCAATTAAAAAACAATATGTATGTGATAATTTGGCTGAACAGGCTGGGCATACTGTCTTACGGCTTCCTCCGTATCACTGTATGTTTAACCCCATAGAGCATTTGTGGAACCAAGTAAAATCAAAGATCAGAGCAGAAAATGTTACACCTACTTTAAGTCCTAGTGTTATAAATTTGATAAAAAATGTAATTACTAACATACCAGTTGAGAGCTGGAAAAATTCACTACAGCACATTATAAAAATTACATTTCTATCCAAAACAACATAAATCCTGTTGTAATTAATCTCAATGATGACTCTGATAGTGAAACAGAATTAGATTTAGATATTTAGATTAAAAATGTAATTATGTATAGATAATGCAGTTATAAATTTATTAAAACTTTGCATATATTTAATTTCTTAATGTGATTTTAAGATTATACTTACTTAAATAATCAATAAATTATAAATCTTTATATTATTAAAGTCCGTCCCTAATGTTCTGTCCTTTAATACCTACCGGTCCGCAGTTTTATTGCTGTCGGCAGATATAATCCATAAATGAAGGCAGGAGCTAACACGGTATACTTTGAGACAGACTATACCTGCCTCGGTAAAGTTTTAAGACGCCCCCATAAATACTAAGCATAACACTATCAGAAATTTTAATCACATACATATATTTTATTATATTATGAAAATAAGCCTGTTAGTTAATTTATAAATTTATATACTAAAGTAAAAAACCATAAGCAGATTTAAGTAATAAATAATTATATAACACAAATTAACAAATTTAATCTTTTACTATTCGACCCCATTAATTATAAAAAATTAACTTTTTCATATTATTAGCTATAGTTAAAAACTTACGTAAGAAAGCTGAATCCATTTTAATAACAATAATAAAAAGTTTTTAAGTCAATAAAATTGAAAGGCAGCAGCAAACGCATAAGAACTGCCAAATATAATAATAATATTGATAATAATAATAAAATAAATACCTAAGTTACACGAAATATGCAATTCCTGTATAATTTTCAAATCACAATAGCAAATAAATTAAAATTAATGCGGTACAAAACATATAATACAATAATTCGAAAGACAATAAAGCAAAATACGGTACCTCGGTTTACAGTTGTTCCGTAAACCTCATTACATCAAAATATATAATTTTAAATGTACATAAGGAACCAATAATAATTATTAAATAAATCAGTTAGTCTTAAACAAAGGAATCCAAAATAAGCGTCTATCTCTTGTTCGTATATATATATATATATATATATATATATATATATATATATATATATATATATATATATTATTTTATTATATCTTATGGCGTAACCAACTGGCCAGCTTCTCTCTTTGTTTAAACGTATATTGCAAAGTTAATAAAATCCGCACTTTAAACAAAATCGACGTAAGTAAATTTGTTTTTTAGTATTTTTTATTTTATTGCGTTTTCACTATAATAGATATATTAATGATGTAACCACACATAAAAACATTTTTTCTTTGAAAATACTAGTGTTAAATTATTTTTAGTAGGAGTTTCATTAATAACTACTATACCCATATTGTTAATACATTGCAATGATACTTAAAAAGTAAACGATTTTGTTTTAACCATCTGGTGAATTTTTCTCTGTAAGCCATTCGAAAAATATTTCTTCTGATTTCGAAGAAAAGTGACGAAAGCCATTTCTGGATTGCTGCCAGAAACATCCCAAGTATGAAAAGAAGAGAAGCTAGTTTTATTTATTAGAATAATACCAAAGACAACATAATGTTTTTGGCCAAACCTATGATCATGTCATTACGCACGACCTTACGCCAAGATTCTTTAAATAGGTTGGACAATTAGTATATATGCAAAGTCCCCGTTGGGTACACACCCAAAAAAAATATACAGTGAGGACATAAAGTCCGTCGCCCCCCCTTTAACTTTTGAACCGTTGGGTATATTGCGATGAAATTTGACGCGGTGTTAAATCAGACGATTTTCTATTTTTTTTTAGTTGAAAATGACAACTTTACATGTCAAAATGACAGCTGCGCATGGTTTCGCATTATTTTCTTAAATGGAATAGTGGGTCATGCGACACATCATTTTAAAGATCTTTTTATGCTCAATTCAACCTCCGATTTTGATTCATTTATTTTAAAATAGCGACCAATAATTTATTTTTTAGTTATTTTTTGAGTTTACAATGTACCTACTGGTAACATACAAAAATTTTAGGTAAGTAACTAATACAAAACTAATTAATTAGTTTAATTAATAACTAATTATTTTTTAATTAATAACTAATTAAACAAATTAAAAAAAAAGTTAACAAATTAGAACTAATAGAAAAATAAAAAGTAAGAAAGAAGAAAAAAATGTCAAATATTTACTTTAATAGATGTTGGAAATATCCACCTTGGACCTCTCGACAATAGAACATCCTGTTAGAGAATTCTTCCCTAACATTATGCAGGGTTGCAGGGGTTATTCCTGCACACACATCGATGATACGTTGTCGAAGATGATCTAGAGAATCAGGAGCTGTTTTATAAACTTGAGACTTGACGTAGCCCCATAGAAAATAATCAGGGGGTGTCAAGTCCGGTGAGCGAGCTGGCTGTCGGACCTCGGCGACCAATCCACCTATTCGGATGGGTTGTATCAAGGTAATTTCTAACATCTCTGAAATAATGAGGCGGGGCGCCATTCTGTTAAAACGTAATTTCTAATTGAAATTCAAATGGATTTTAAGCAACAACATCTTCAATAAGTGGAGTAATGGTGTCTTGAAGCATTCGAAGATATGTGGGCCGTTTAAATTTCCTTTCAAAAATATGGGACCTATAATATAATCACCCAAAATACTCGCCCAAACATTTAATTTTTGAGGAAATTGACTATGTCCTTCGCGAAACAGATGATGGTTTTCATCTTTCCAATACCTGCAATTTTGAGTATTGACTATTCCATTCAGAAAAAAGGTAGTTTCATCGCTGAAGTAAATATGCCTTAGATAATTGGGGTTTTCTTCAATCTTTTGTGCCATAATCTCGCAAAACTGTAATCGCCTGTCAGGATCATCTTCTTTTAATTCGTGGACAATTCTCATCTTGTAGGGATGGAATTTATTACCTTTTAAAATTTTCTTAACGGAAGAACGTGAAATATTGCATGTGTCAGCTACGTCCTTAGTATTTTGCTGGGGAGAAACTACCATTTTAGCTAGGACCTGCACTTTAACATCTTCGGGAATTTTGGGCCTTCCAGATCTTGGGGCATCATTTACCGTACCTAATACTTAAAACTTTGACATAAGCTTCTGAAAGTATTTCCTGCATATTGGCCGTCTGGGAAAGCGTTCATTGAAGATGCGAACTGCATTATGATAATTCCGATTAGCCTCGCCAAAGATGATAACTGCTTCAATTTTTTCTTCTAACGGACGCGCCATTTTAATTCAATGATATTTTTGAGAGTTTTGGAACAACTTGGCATACACGTTTTAGAATGACAAATATCAGGTAGAGATCGAACGCTGTTAGAACAACACCCATCGTCACGGTTTTATACGGGTTTGCCATATGAGACCGTGACGTATCGGTGTTGTTCTTACAGCGTTCGATCTCTTCGAGCACTTCGAGCACTAACTAATCAATTATTTCATGTGAAGATAAAAATTACTTACCTACCTTCCGAAGATACGTAATAAGGAGTTTAAATTTAAAACTGGTCGCCATTTCAAAATAAATGAATCAAATGTTTTCAAAATCGCAGGTTGAATTGAGAATAAAAAGACCTTCAAAATGAGGTGTCGCATGACCCACTATTCCATTTAAGAAAATAATGCGAAACCATGCCCAGCTGTCATTTTGACAAGTAAAGTTGTCATTTTCAACTAAAAAAATAGAAAATTGTCTGATATAACACCGCGCCAAATTTCATCGCAATATACCCAACGGTTCAAAAGTTAAAGGGGGGCGACGGACTTTATGTCCTCACTGTATCTTCATTGAAAATGAAAAAACTATATAGCACTTAAGGTATAGGATCTTCGAGAAAATTAAATACATAAAACAGTCCATAATGTAATAGGTGATATATGTAGACAATTACGCCTTGTTAAGAAGCAAGAACAATCTTAGTTAATTAAAAATTAATCCTCTGGGCTGACTGGCATACTGAAAATCGTCTTAAAATGTGTTCTAAAACTTGCAAATAGCTAAGTTCGCCTCTTTCAGAGTTCCTGTGACAAGGGTATTTTTTCGGAAAGCTTCTTGTAAAAAACCTATTTCCACGAAAGGAACCTTAATATCTTCTTTCTTTTAAATACACATTAATCTTCTTTTTCGGTTGATAATTTAGAACACAACTTCTTTCCTTTGCCTTACATAACTGCAAAGAATCCCTTAGGTTCTTTGGCAAATCTAAGATCGTTGCTTCAAGGCTAAGGCTATTAAACGAGTCTGGCATGATGCGCTCCCAGACTAACTTCCTCCCTACGACATTTAAAAGAAACTTTGTTTTTGGACCTTAATTTATGTTTCTAACTAACGTAAATCTGTTATTGTATCTGATCACTCTTCTGACTTTCACCAAATCGATTATGAGGTACCACAGTACTGGCACTAACTGTATGTATTCTTCTCATCGG
The DNA here is from genome assembly GCA_019359885.1 of Listronotus oregonensis. Lineage (NCBI taxonomy): Eukaryota > Metazoa > Arthropoda > Insecta > Coleoptera > Curculionidae > Listronotus > Listronotus oregonensis. Next base: position 129,632 of record JAHBCN010000749.1, read on the forward strand.
CGTCTCTCCCTTTTCCATGATGAATTCCCTCCATATTTTTGCTGTCTCCAAGACTAACTTCAAAAACAAGCGTAGAGTAATGTAGGTTTCTTTGTTACAAAAATATGAAATATTATTCAATTATTGGGGCACCAAACTTATGAACTTCTTTACTGTCTTAAATACACACTCATGTTTTTATTTACTTATGAGCGATTATTGAACCTTGTGGTTATTTTTGAGGATTATCTTCCATTCATTAATTACGTAAGGTTGATTTTGACGATTTTGACCCCCCGAATGTAAGGGTACATAATATTTCTTAAAACTCGCCACCCTCTTTTTGCGTAAGATTTAATCTCGTTTTTGTAAATAATAAAACGTTGTTAGAAAAGGATCAGTCACACAAAAACTTACAGTTTAACGTAAATCAAAGATTTGCATTCTTTAACAGATAATTTAGGTTACACTCTTTCATTGCTATCAGACATAGATTATTTATCTTTATATTATTACTAGATGAAAAGCCTGTCTCCACCAGGCGAGAGACAATTAAGTAGCTTCTGTCTGCGTAAGACGCCATCCGTACGGCTAACGGTAAAAAAACTCTTTTTTGCTCCTATTTTTGTCCCGGGTGCGAAATTCAAAAAACGGGCTTCGTTAGGTTCTAGCCACTGCTAAAGACTACCACTGTGCCAAATTTCATGTTTTTAGCTCAAGCCATAACTTCAAAATCACGTGGAGAGACAAATAAATATATCATTATATACCTATCTACATATAAATATATCCACATTAGCAAAAAAAAAATTATATATATATATATATATATATATATATATATATATATATATATATATATATATATATTATTATATATATATATATATATATATATATATATATATATATATATATATATATTATATATATATATATATATATACAAAATATATATATAATATATATATATATATATATATATATATATATATATATATATATATATATATATATATTGAGGAGTATCGGACTGACTAGTTAAGAAAAAATATCGAAACTAGAGTAGTGGGTGTAGCAGTCTTTTTAAATTATTGAAAAATTATATATATATATATATATATATATATATATATATATATATATATATATATATATATATATATATATATATATATATATATATATATATATATATATATAGATAATAAATTTTTGATTTAACATGTAAATATTTGCTTAACCCCCCCCCTCGGGACCCTAACGTAATTAATGAATGGCTCCTAAGCACTTATATCTCTTTTGAGACAGAAAGAACTTTTTCTCATCCAACCTGTATACTCTGTATGTTTCCAAAATTAAACCCTGCTTTGAATATTCTTTCCATATGTAGTGAATGGTATCTACAACAACACTTAGCATCCCGAAACACTTCTCCTAACATAATTACCACCTTAACAACACCCAACACGGAGTTTCACTTTTATGCATCTTTTACAGTTCGTCTAAAAATGCCGCAAACTTAAAACTTTATCCATTTCTTTTTCCCATTGTGAGCTTGCTACATGCAGAGATCTTCCCATTCAAACCTTTAATTAAATCTGTACAGGGTCTTTGATTATATTTACGTGGCTTCTAGAGCCTTAATTTTTCAAGACACAAAAAAATGTTTTATATAAAAATTGTAGGTTTTTTTCCATATTATCTTTTAAAATTATCAGTTAAAAAATATCGCAATAAAAAATGGAAAAATATCGGCAACCTCAACTTTTTTAAATTGAACACCCTGTATATTATGCGCTACAATAAAAGATCTTTTTTTTTCTGATTTCAAATATATATATATATATATATATATATATATATATATATATATATATACATTGATGATATTTGGATTAACCATTATTAAGATATTTAAGCTTAAAATATAAATAAATTGAAAAAAAAATCTTATTAGTATCAAGAAAGCTATGAAAACAATAAAATTGTTTTAATAAATTTGACGTATTAATATTGTAAAAAGTGGAAATTTATCATTTTACCTATTAAAAGTAGTTTGTATTGTTTTTTTGTCAATGGGCTATTCAGAAGAACAAAACATCGCGTCTTTTTTATGGTAACAATAATAATGTGACGACAGTGCAAAGGGAATATTACTTATTACATCCTTAACAACGGGTACCATCTATAAATACTACTAAATACATAAATATTAAGAAAGTTTATTGAACGAAAAAGCTTTAAAATGAAGATAAGGACTACAGCACATAATGAAAACAAATTTTTGGATATCCTCATTTATTTTCAGGATAATTATTATACTTTTTCTATTGGACTAGCACTAACTACTTTTAATAATAATTTTAGAAAATCCTGAAATATCAATCTCGGATGCGGCATCTGAACTTAATAAAACAGATTATAAATTTTATTTAACTTTAAAATTTTACAAATTTTATCCTTATAAATTTATGTCCGTTCAGAATCTTCCTGAACAAAATATGCAGGACCGACCTAAGTGTGCAATGGAAATAGCTAGGTTTATGCAGCAGGATCTAGAGTTTTTAAATAAAATTCTATTTACCGACAAGTCTTCTTTTACTTTAGCAGGAATGTTTAATCACACAAATAAACATTATTGGTCCAGAGAAATCCCTTACCAAATTCAGCAACATAACAGTTTTATTGTTTCCATGGCTTTCTTGATACTAATATGAAACTTTTTTGTAATTTATTAATTATTTAACCTAAAATATCTTAAAAATGGTTCATCCAAATATCATTAATATATATATATATATATATATATATATATATATATATATATATATATATATATATATATATATATATATATATATATATATATATATATATATATATATATATTTTGAAATCAGAAAAAAAGATGCTTCGTTGTAGCGCATAATATACAGGCTGTTTCATTTAAAAAAGTTAAAGTTGCCTATATTTTTCCATTTTTTTATTGCGATATTTTTTAACTGATAATTTCAAAAGATAATATGGAAAAAGCCTACAATTTTTATATAAAACATTTTTTTCTGTTTTTTAAAAATGAAGGCTCCAGAAGCCACGTAAATATAATCAAAGACCCTGTATATCCCATTTGATAAACTGCCCCTTACTTTACTTAAGACATCTATGATACGTTAGTACTTAGGCTTTAAGCATCTAAAGAAAGTTCCAAGATAAAAAAAATATTTATTTTGTTAGAATAAAATACAAATTTAAATAAAATTACCTTGGTGTAAAAAATTAATAAAGTAATTTGTGCCAAAATTTAATGAACAGTTTTTAAAATTAAAAGTTATTTTGCTTATAATTAAAGACGCATTTAAGATTAATATGGTAGATAAAGGCTACGCTACTGAGCAAGTAGACAAATTTTTCAAGCGTTTATGGCATTTTTCGGGGCAAAGCGTTATGAATGCGCCATGATCATAAATAAAAACAGCAGTAAATGACACGGAATCTTGTCACAATTAAACTTTTATATAATAGCGGGATGCACACAATGTGCCATAGTCATTTAAATATAATAAACTTGGGTCATTATTTAAAAGCGTTTTTTGATTCTAGTTTTTATAGTTGTTTAAAAATTAATTTAAATTAAAGCATCTCTTGGATTGTAACGGAAGGTTTTAAAAAGAGTACCCATTAGATTGCACACCATATGGAAAAATATTTTCTCAAACTGGGAAAAGTCCACTTTTCCGCACGCATTTAGTGAGCAGAGTTGCACTTTTTCCCACGGCGTGCGGAAAAGTGAACTTTTGCACGCCGTGCGGAAAAATAAAACTACTCTAAAATCTTACAGGCAAGCGTTTATATGTATTTGTAATTGTAGGCTATTTGATGCAATATACGAAGCCATTGTAAGTTTTAGTTTATTCTTTTTTTTGATTGTAATTTTAATATTTTCAACTAAAAACAAAAAAAAACATTTTTTTAATTACCCTGTATAATAATAATAAATGATAATGACAAGTCAAGCAACAATATGTAATCTGGGTGATTTTAACACATGTCAGATTTTTTCGTTTCCATATGAACAAGCAATTGCACAAATGAATTTCAATACAAACAAGCATTTTTAATGAAAAGGCGTCATAGTATCTTTTTTTAATTAAATAAAAATCCGACAAAAATAATTATTTAAAATGAGTAGTTCCGATGAGGAGCTACCAGATTCTATCCTGGATGCAGCAAATACCGTAAGTTTGAATTTATTACCAGCAAAATCTCGTGAAAAATATGAGAATCAATATAGTCATTCCGAAAACTGGTGCTCCGGCAAAGGGACAAAAAGTATTAAAGAAGAAGTGTTCTTGGCCTATTTTGCGGATTTGCAAAAAAACATATAAACCTAATACTTTATGGAGTAAGTACTCTATGTTAAAATGTGTCCTCAAAGTGAGAAGGAACCTTGATTTAAGTTAATATTTCAAGCTAATATCACTACTTAAACACCAAAACGTGGGATACCGGCCAAAAAAATCAAAAACTTTCAGCAAAGAAGAAGTTTCAAGATTCATGAAAGAAGCACCTGATAATATTTACCTTCTAATAAAAGTTGCTACAATTTTTGGATTAGTCGGTGCTTGTAGGAGAGATGAACTTACAAAAATAATGACTGATGACATACAGGATAATGAAAATTTGATAGTGGTGAAAATTCCTGACATTAAAAATAACACTTCCAGAATCTTTGTAGTGTCCGATGAAACAAATAACGGACTTTATCTGCAATTGTAGCGTAAATATGCAAATTTGCGAAAACCACATACCCCACACCGACGTTTTTTTGTCCAGGAGCATGCAGTACGCAATGTGTGGGAATAAATTCAATAGGCAAAATGCCTTCAGAAATTGCTGCATACCTAAAATTAAAAAATCCAGAAGAGTACACTGGACATAGTTTTCGTCGATCCTCTACGCTTCGCGTCGTTCGGGCAACGGCAGTCGCGTGCGGAAAAGTATCACTTTGCGCACTTGTTAGGAAAATAACTATTTACTATCAATCATAGCTAAATGGTATATTTTTACAATATTATAGGATATGATTAAAATAATCTTTAACTTAGTATTTACTTTATAATTAAACACGTTTAAAATAACATTTTGACAAGAAGAAATCACAAAAATTGTGTTATTACATACGAGGATGGTCTGATATACAGGGTGATTCACGTTGAGTGTCCTATTAAAAGTTATGGGGAACCAAGAAAAAAAGAACTTTTTGAAATTTGGCACACCGCCATAACAGGTAATAAACTACATTTTAAAAATATTTTGGCAAGTGCAGCGTTGCCAGATCTAATCGAAACCAACGGCAATATTGTAATTTTAAATTGAACACCCTGTTTTTTATTGCATATTCGAATTCTACACAAAATTCTAAGTTAGTTTTATTAACATCTTCCTATACCTATATCTTACTGTTTTTAAGAAAATAATTAATTACTATTTTTTTAAGAAAAATTGCCATGTTAAAAAGGTTTTATATTTACGTGCCTAACCGAGCTGAATACTACAAAATTTTTTGGGGTTAGATATTGCATGTATTTAAAAGATATACATGCTATTATAGCAATATATCCTACAGGGTTTCCTAAAAAAAATGCATTTTTACCGATATTAAATAATGATAAAAACTCTTTTTTTTTTTAAACACAACATACTGTATTTTATCCCATTTTTGAATAGACCAATAATTTACCTACAAAATGTCCATACATGTTTTATACCCATCTGCCACCGTTTTTTAAATATAAGCAAATTTTAATTTTTTAAGCATTTATTCCTTATTAATTAACCAAAATATATAATTTTTACCTTTTATGTCAAATAATTGTTAGAGCAATTTAAAATATAAACTTCCATGGCCTACCTAGGTAAATTGTAAATTAAGCCGGTGGTTTACTGTAGATACTATTTAAAAACTGGGAAAAAATTAATATTCGTTTGTATTTTAAAAAACGGTGACAGCTGGGTATAGAAACATGTATGGACATTTTGTAGGTAAATTATTGGTCTATTTAAAAATAGAATAAAATACAGTATGTTGTATTTAAAAAAATGAGTTTTAATCATTATTTAATATCGGTAAAAATGCAAATTTTTGGGACATCCTGTAGGATATATTGCTATAATAGCATGTAGATCTTTTAAATACATGCATTGTCTATCCCCATAAAAAATTCTCTAGTATCCAGCTTGTAAATATTAAACATTTTTAACATGGTGAATTTCCTTAAAAAAATAGTGATTAATTATTTTTTAAAAACGGTAAGATATAGGTACAGAAAGATGTTAATAAAACTTACTTAGAATTTTGTGTAGAATCCGAATATGCAATAAAAAACAGGGTGTTCCATTTAAAATTACAATGTTGCCGTTGATTTCGGTTAGATTCTGGCAACGCTGCACTTCCCAAAATATTTTTAAAATGTAGCTTCCCCAGAACTTTTAATAGGACACTCAACGTGAATCACCCTGTATATGTTATCGGCTTTAAGTGGTGGGGGAGATACTTTTGACAGTTCTGTCAGGTTGGTACACTATTTTAGCTATTAGTATAGTTAAAAAGTATAGGTGCAAGTCATTTTAATAAAGGTAATTTTTAAGCAGAGATTTTGAAGTCACACGTGTTTTTAAAACTCTTAAAAGCTGTTATAAAATAATTAATAAAAGAGTGGTTAATACCGATAAAATTTATGCAGGATCTTTAATGTTTACGAAAATTTACCATTATACTTCCGGGTGTAAGTAACAGTCAAAACAATGGACAGAAGCCGTATGATCAGCACTCCAAAGAAAAGTCAAATGAATGGCAATTGCTGGCGCTCCGCACCCGAGAGGAATATTATTTTACGATTATGTCTTTGGCCTTAGGCCAAATGCGTTAATTGGAAAGAAGATTTTGTTAATAAATTATTAATTTTCAGATTGTAAATTTGTGCCTTCATTGTATTGTATAGTATTGTAATGAATGGGGTCGCTAGGCTCAACAGTCCTACTTCCACTTCGACCTACGAAGATCTTTCATGGATACCCTATATTAGTTAACCCCATCAATTTCCAAACTTTTCGGAGAACAAGTCTATTTATGTCTTCGTGATTTAAAAATGGTTCTTCTAGATTTTTATCCTTTGGTTTGTTAATTCCTTGCATTCGCGTAGTATATGCTCCGCGGTTTCGGTTGATTTATCACAAAACCTACAATGGTGACTATGCAGAGTCCATTTTCTAATAGCTTCTTAGTATACTTAAGCGATTGTAAGATGAATACCTTCGCCTATCTTTGACCTGGAGCTTCATTCCAGTAAGTTTTTTGTCTATTTTCCCATTCATCGATCTGTAGGGGAACTCTAGTTGTGCCTCAGAAAGGTTTCGGTTCGTAAAACGGGGCCTGTACACCGAGCCAGCTTGAGGGGGCGCAGTTGCTCCAGCTAATGTCTAAAAAATAGTGTATCTTTGCTTTTATGAATATAATATATATTTCTTTTTTAATCCTTTATTGCTTTCTTAATTAACTCAATTTATTAAAACAAAAGCTGTATGTGTTTGATTTTTTAACATAGATCAAAAAATATTTTGTATTTGCCGCGTTTAACGCACATGGCTCAGAGGCACTTTACTGGCGTCGAAAAAGAATCTTGCGCGATGCATAAAGAAAGAAAGCTCTAGACGCTCAAACGGCCAACCGGCAAATCAGTAGCTGCAAAGATGTATCGTTTAATTTAGGGGGATTAATTGTCTTTGTTTTGTTGCAATAACCGCAAGTGATAAGTCTGACATCAATCCTTATTAGTAAAAGATTAAGAAAACTTCCGGGAGCGCTCTCCACACAAGAATACGCAATCTACCGCAAAGTCTGTAGACGACAAGGACAACTAATAGAACTTGGTCTAATTTGCAAGATATCTATCTATCTATCTATCTACTGCAGCACTCAGCTGGGGCCCTGAGCACTGAGGTCTAAGCCCATTATGCTCTACACCAACCCTTAAGCCTACACAGGTTCCGTCACCCTGTACTGTCTCTTAATTATGCATTCCTTTTACACTGATATGGTGCTGTCGTTTTGCTTACTAGAGCCTCTATTTCCTCACTAGTGATGCGAGTCCCGTTAGTGGTAGGAGTCTTATGTCATTTAGGTCCAGCCATGCCGTACCTAGACATTTCCCCCTGATGTGTCCTAGTGCTGGGCAATCTCTAAGTACGTGTATGGCGTCCTCTCTTCCTTCTCGACACCAACTACATGTACTTGTCTCGATTTTTCCTATCTTGTTGAAATAGTGTCTGTTTCTACAATGACCTGTCAGGTTTCTCATTTGCACCCTATTGAACTCCTTTATGTTCATCGGTAGGTCCTTCCATAGTTCTTCCCCAATAATAGCCTTTGATTGTCTGGCTTTTGTCTTTTTCCAGTTCTCATCGAACCGTTTCTTTATCCATGTTGCTATCTCTGTCATATCCGTGCTGTAAGAGATTCCCACGGTATATTCAGGTCCATTGTCCTCAACACCCAAATTGGCGAGTTTGTCAGCCATTTCATTCCCCGGGATCCCTTTGTGTCCAGGGACCCATTGCAGGGTGACTCTGGCGGTTTTCGTTAGTTTATTAATTGCTTCCCGACATCTATTTGTAAGTTCTGATCTGTGCACTGTATTTGTTAGCGCTCCAATCGCTGCCTTACCTGCCAGAACATATGATTATCTTTCCCTGTATCTTCTATTAAGGCAGTATTCTATGGCTTTGGCTATTGCCATAACTTCCGCCTAAAATACGGTTGCATATTTTCCCATTGTTCCATAGAACTCCTTCCCTCGAGCCATTTGTGTAGATAACTGTTCCTTCGCTTGGGTGTCCCATAGCGTTTGTAAGCCCAGTCATCTGCCCATGCCATGTTTACCTTCTGCTTCATCGAAAGAGCCACAGTTCTCACTTGGCCCATGATGTCACAGTGCCCCCCTGGTCCTCCACCGTCCTCCACACTCCAGTCTTAGTGCCTCTGCCCTTGCTAAGGCCTTGATCATTATATGGAGGGGTGGGAGCCCCGTAATTTTGATTTATTTAATTTGCAAGATAAGTTGTAAATTAAATCAAATATTGATGGCGATTTGTTGTGCTATGAAATTTTAGGCCTGCAATATTATCTTCGAAACATTTACGCAACGCCTATTGAAGCTCTATACCGGCTTTACACTCGCCCGCGAATCGCGACTGCGAATTTTGGCCGGGATTCGCGCCACATCTCTACGCAAAGAAATCAAGTTTTAATAAACCTGGATTTTGCTCTTCTTATCAGAGAGTTAGCTGATAAAAAAGCTAGAACAGTAAATTTTTAGCAGTTTGTTTATATTTGTTTTTTATTAAGTGTTTTGTGCTCAACCGACTGATAGACAATATAGGTTCATTGATTTAAGTTATATTAAATTAAATAAAAAATATGGTACCCAATTCAAAATTAGTTTTTTATTTATATACGTATCATTATATGACAAAAGGCGCCAAATAAATGACTCGCTTGCGCCGCCCGGATGGTTAAGGCCGGTCCTACACCCACTTTGGCTAGTTGGTTGGCAATTTCCTTGCCTTCCACTTCCTCATTGTGATGGCAACCACATTAGAGTAACTCTGTTGTTTGTGGCCGTTCCAAGGCAAGCCTTGAGTCAAAGCAGCATAAAGCTAAAAGCCTTTAGGGCGGCCTGACTGTCCGATAGAATGTAATTAGTTGATTCCCATAGGCCTTTCTTGGCACACTTGGTTTACACAGATATCGATTGCATAGATTCAGCTTAAAGATGATGAAAGATTTTCCTAGGGAAGTTGCGAGTCAACATTTGGAGACTCAGTTTGAATACCTTCCAATATTATAAGGAAGCCAGTCAGGTTTCCTGACTTCAATTTACTTGTCTGTATTTCTCTTGAGGCACTAAGTGGGGCTTCTCTCTTTACAAGTATTGCCTCCATGACGGCGAAGTGGTTTTCATCGCCCTGTAATTGCTAAACAGGCAAGCCTTTGTAGTTCATTTGACTTTCCTCGTGTCGTTACTTCCTCGGTTTTTTGCCACCACATCAGGGAGGCGTAGGTGATTATCGGTTTTACGACAGTCATATATGACCAGTAGATTGTATTGGATTTAAGCCCTCATGTTTTTCCAAATAGCCTACGGTATGACCATAATGCCAATGTGGCTTTTGCGATAGTCCTTTGTAAGTTCAAATAACGACAGTTCCTAGATAGCCTAGATAGTGGACTTCTTTGAGAGCTCAATCGTCTTGCCGTTTAGCGTAAAAGCTTTTTAATTTAGCTTCCTTTTTGTGAATGGTAGTTTGACAGTTTTGGACAGTTTGGCGTTTAGTACTTCCTAAGTGCACCAGTTTTTGACGATGTTTAAGGCGGTTTGCATGCGTGCAGAAACAATGCAGTCTTGTGTGCCCACGACGGTGATAACAAGGTCATTGGAATAGCCTTATACAATAAAGTCTTTGCTAGTCAGCCTTAATCATCAACCACCATGGACCAGAGCGCAGGCGATAAGCCTCCACTCTGTGGGCATCCCTTTACAGCCCTGGCCGTAGCGGTCGCGTCCGCTATTGATAAGCTGATAATGCGGCTTTTTAGCATGGACTTGATCTATTTTATTGTTGGGAGTTCTATTCCTCTATGTTTTGCTGCTTTTTAGATGGACTCATAGGAGGTGTTATCAAAAGCTTCCTCTTGTCAAAGAATGTACACCAAGCCACTTCCTTCGTCGCAAATGTTTTTTTAATTGTAATGGGGTGTGCTGATTAATAATTTCCTACATAGGTTTTAGGAAAAAGGAGGTAAGGCTGATGGCGCGATAAGACTTCGGCTCCTCTAAGGATGGCGTCCACTCTTTGGGACGAATGCTACCTTAGCCTTTCTCCAGCTTAAGGGTATAGCTGGCTTTAAATATCGTTTTGAGGTGCGGCAGTAGTTCCCCAAAGACATGGAAATATTCCATCGACACCTGGGGATTTGTACGGCTTTAAGATGTTAATAGCCCATAATATCCTGTTGTCTGTGAAGATTTCGCTTGCCAGGCTTTTTCATCTCTCGTGGGGCGATTTACGCTCCATATTGGCATGTCCTGGGAAGGCTCGTCTTCGGTTACGATAGATCCTGGGAAGTGAGTTTCCAGTAGAATCCTTAGGCTTTCCTGAGTATCTTCAGAAGACCCGTGTCTTCATTGTTAAGGCAAAAAATTTTCAGTCCATATTCGTACAGGAAATAAATTTGAAGCTTACTACTGATATATTTTTTTCTTGACGCAACATTAATACCTATACGTTTTGATACTTGAACACACATCACTATAAGCTGTAAAAGAAAAAATATATCGCAGAAGAGCATTAAAAACGCTGTTAGCAAGCCAAAGAAAATCAATGAATAAATTAAAATATTTTCTGTATTGTAAGTTGGAAAAAGTCATTAAGACAAGAAGGAAACAGAATATATTAAAAAGTCATCTATTACAAATAAATAATAAGAACATAACTCGATGAGAATGTTTGTTTTATGGGCAAAAAAAATAGACTTTGTAAATTATATCAGGAAATAAATTGGAAGGTGATTATTAAAATTTTTATAGCTTGCTAGAGGGTGCGAATATAACAAAAGTGTTATAACATTTTTAAAAATATCAGATACTTATACCTTTGCGATTTTGTATTTCGAAGATACATTTTGGGCCAAATCAACATGCAATTTTGCACGCTGATTTGGCCAATTACCATTAGGTACACAATTTCCATATTCAAAAGATTACAAATTATTTTGTTTTTGAGTAATTTTTAACATAGTGATTTGGTACGTCTGGCGCTACAGGCATACCTCAGTCTAGATCAATACAAGCGTGTAAAGCTAGCTAAAGAATTTTTATGAAAACGTCATTAAGAAAATAATCTTCTACTAAATGGTTGTAAGTACTGACTTACTGTACTTTGTATGCTCATTTTCTGCAAGTGTTGCCTTAGATGACAGTGAGCTTTCAAAAGTTCTAATACTTGTCTTAATGAGTGCGCCCTAGAAGGAAGACCTAAGCTGTTAGTTTCTTGAAAGGGCCGCCTAGCGTTGCCTTCGTATGTCTTTGACCAGGTAATCCATGCCAACAATCCATATGTTGTTATCACCTGTTTTGATCGTCCCATGATTGGGTCTAGGCCGATGAAATTTCTTGATAAAGCAGCTGTTGCTAATTAATCTGCTTTCTCATTACCGTGTGTCCAAGAACACAGAGGATTTTTAATCTGCTGTTCCTGGCGCAAGTTCTTTTAGGTTATTCAGCCATGTGATTTTTAATGTAAAACGATGAAAGTTCAAGACTTTTAGGGCAGCCTGACTGTTTTAGAGAATGTGTATGGTTTGGTTGTGATATCCCCTTTTCACATTCTCTTAAACACAAGCTTGGATAGCATAGATTTCCGCCTTACCCTAAATACACAAGCACCCACTCCATCATTAGCCTTTGAGCAATCGGTGTACCAAACCAGACCTCTTGAAAGTAATGGACGTATTTTCTGTTTCCATATGTCACAATCGCAGATGACTTTATACGGTTTATCAATGTTACAGATAATTGGGTACATTCAGAGTTTTTGGGATAACCTATAATATGATAGCATATATGCATATAAATCGTATAGTTAGCTCAAAAAAATAAAAAACATATTTCAAGCAAAAACTGTCCTTTAAAATTCAAACGCCAAGAATTGTCGCCAAAAAAAGCTTTCCGAAGGTCACTGCTGTCTGACGTCACAGCGCATATAAACGGTTAAGCGTTATTTGTGTTTCTAATACATTGTCATTAAGCGAGGTTTAATTTTATTACGGCATTATTTACGTGGCTACAGCCGAAAAAATTTAAAGTTGCTGTTAATATCAAGAAACATTTACAGCGTTTGAATGAGTAATATGTACGAATCACAAAATAAATGGTGTTTTGTTCCCCTTTGCACGAGCACATATGTGAGTACACCGAACAAAATTTTTGAATGTGTGCCTTGGGGGGATTATGAGCGTAAGAAACAGAGGCAAGTTGTGATATCCAAAATAAAAAAGTGAATTTTTCTGTTTTGAAGACCCCTTTAAGGTAAGTTAGAAATAAGGTTATATTAACAAATCATAAATATAATATATATATATATATATATATATATATATATATATATATATATATATATATATATATATATATATATATATATATATATATATATATATATATATATATATATATATATATATTATATATATATATATATATATATATATATATATATATATATATATATATATATATATATTATATATTTTCTAATATGAATATATTGTAAAAATTTGTTTTATTTTGTTTAACAAAGAAATTAAATACTTACCTCTAATTTCTGCTGAACTAAAACGTTTATCATTTTTAATGTAATCCATCACTATAAACATATCCACACAGGCTAAACTGTTTGTGGAAGCCTTGAAAAATCCTTGGTTAGCCATAATGAATAAAAAACACTTTATTTAGCAACGCAACACAAACTACTGTGTTTATATGCGATGTGACGTCACGAGACGTTTTGCAGTCCCTTAACTTCTTGTTTTAACTATGTTTTCATACCTGAAATATTCGGCACTGGCTCTTTTATACGGACTTGTGAGATTATAAAATCGAACTGGTGACTCGTCCTTAGCAATTTTTGTTTATTTAGCTTTGTTTAAAATATATAAATAATACCCAATTGTCATGTGATCTGATCTCATATCCAAGAGCTATTCGTCGATGTTTTTTTATACCATAGGCGTTGCTGATGGTCTCCTGTTTTAAAAATATCCAAGGGAGTTAGGCCCAGGATAGTTTCATAGCCACAGAAGGTGTGCTTCTTAAAGCGCCGGTACTGCATAGACATGCCAGTCACTGCAGGCGGTTTAGCCTCATAACTGTCATTGTTTATTGCACTGTTGTGCACCATATGACAGCCCCGTAGGTGATTATCGGCCTGATGACTGTAACGTACAACAAACGCAACATCCATGGTCTCAAGTACACGTTTTCTGTTTCTGATATACTTACAAATAAAAAAAAAACGAGTTTTTTTTACACATTATAACATTATAATTTCTTATTTTTGTTTGTTTTATACCGTTATAAACACAATTTTGACACATACAAAACGGCTTATAAATTTTGGAAAACATTATATGTTTTGCAATTTCCAAAATTTAAAATTAAATTAAAATTCTGCATTTCTAACAATACGTTTTACCTCTACAAAGATTTTATCCTTTTTATTGTGCACAAACAATATCTTCTTTCCAATTGAATAAATACATTAAACATTCGCCATAGTCCACGATGCATAGTATACATCTGAATAAAAAAATTGCATTGTAAAAGCATGTCGTGACATGACGGTTGCAAATGCACAAGAAAATTCATATCCAACGAAGCAGCGGAGCTTGTGCATGATCCCAGGCTTAAAATGAAGATAAGAAATGGGGAATATGAACGGCACAAAACCTATTATTTATTTTGTTAAAGAGATGAGGATATATTAAAATGAAATTTCACGGAACTAGAAATTTTTTACAGATGTAACCTTTAACAGCTTCCATTATCTACAGATCTCAAATATTACATATGTCATTTGTAAAAAAATAATACTGTTTTTATAGACTTTCATTGCCTTAATTTGTTGAATGAATACAATTATCAAGTGAATACTAAGCTTCATTTCTGCAGCTATGTTTTATACATTAATCGGTGTTCAAGAAGATGAAAAGTTGTTTTTTATCTTTGAACAGTCCACGAAGGCTGAGGCTAAGTACCAACGTACCGTGGGTGTCTTAAGTGTGGTGAGAGAAAGTTTGTTCACACGAGGCTTAAATATTTGGAGACTGGGAGGAGAAGGAAAAACTTCTGCGGGTAGCAGGTTCCATAGTCTGGACACTCTAGGAATGAAGGATTGAAGAAAGCGGAAAGTTAGGGGCCTCTCTAGTTGAACTGTAAAAAAATGAATAAAAGTTGCACTACGTGTTGCTCTGTTGGGAGCTGCCAAAAGAGGAATTATACTGGCCAACTACTTAGAGCCGAAGCCGTGAAAATACCTACAGAAGAGCGACAGATCCCCCACAGCTCGACGGTGGGCAAGAGGAGGAAGCCTCCTGTAAGCGTGGGATCATTAATAAGACGAACAGCTAGCTCTTTTCTGAATGGAGTCAAAAATGCTAAGTGTTGTAGGGGACGCCATTCCCCAGACATGAGAACCATATTCTAAAGAGGGTCTGATTTGCGACACATACAGATTAGAAGAAGAGAAATACTTTCTGGCTCGAAAGAGGAATCCAAGCTTTTTTGAAGCTACTGAGGCTATGAATGTAATGTGTTTGTGCCAGGTGAGGCTATTTTTAAAAGTAATGCAGACAAGATTAAACGAATCTTTGTTCTGCAGAACTTGCCCGCTCATATGTAACGGATGAGCACTGGCAGACTTTTTTCGCGACAGCGAACAGGACTGTGTTTTGAAGGCATTAAACTGAACGAGATTTTTGGCGCCCCAATCCAAAATAAGTTTGAGGTCCTGTGAGAGAGAAATCCGCATTGACCTACGCTTGGTTTCCAAATCAGGCTTATTGACTGGCTTGAGAAACTGAATGTTAGAGTGGAGGGTACTATCGTCAGCAAAACTATGAATGGGATTAATGGTGAAAGAAAGAAGATCGTTAATGTGTAGAAGAAATAGAGTGGGTGCCAGTGCTAAGTCTTGGGGCGCCCAAGCATTAATTTGGTGGAAGCTGGAGGAATGACCATCTACAATAACTGATATACGTCGATTAGAAAGGAAACTGGAGAGCCACGAGCAAAGCTTAGGCGGAAGACCGTAAGAAGAAAGTTTGTTAAGAAGCCTATTATGCCAGACCTGATCGAAAGCTTTGGAAATGTCAAAAGCAACGATCTGGGATTCACCAAAAAAATCAAGGGACTTGTTCCAGTTGTGTGAGACAAAGGAAGAAGATCAGCTGTGGATCTTTTGTGACGGAATCAATACTGTCTGTCATGTAATATCTTGTGTTTTTCGAGATACTTTAAGATTTGGGAATTAATAAATTTTTCCATTACTTTGCAAACAACGGAAAGAAGAGATACGTCTACGAGAAAGAAATAAAGGCAATGAAAGAAAATCCATGAGAACAGTATTGTATCCACAACATTATCTACTACCTTTAAACAAGCATTTTTGAGAGACAAAATTTTTGACCGATGTTTTTTGACGGATTCTATAGTTTTACTGACTACACCGCTCATTGTTTAATTAAAGTTATTTGCCAAATTAAATTTGAAAGTCTAGACAGAATTTTTTTATTTTGGACAGATGATATTTTAACAGTTGAGTACCTCCGTGGAGTAAGGTTTAATGGGACACTTTTGTCTGAAGCCAAGTCCCAGTAAAATAACGTTGGTTGTTATTCGCTCTACCAAACCTAAGCAAAATTGTGATAAATTGAAAAACAATGCAAGCAAGATTGCAAGAAATAGTGGAAAAGAGTATTCTAGCTGAAAATTTGCATCACTTTTCGGGTTTTCAGGTTGCAATGTCATTTATCTCCACTGACTGCATAATTTTTTAGGACAATAACCCTATTTATCGGACTGATTTTATTACCTTTTAAATTAGCACAATAAACTGTTCCTTTGAAATTTTAGTGCCATAACGTGATTTTAAAAATATTTTGTTTCGCAGGAAGACGTTGCAATGCGGTGAAGCCACCTCTTTCACTGTTCCGTCCAAAGTTTCGTATAGCAACAAAAATCTCCCAAGGTGTATTTTTACAAGCGGAAAACAATACTAGTCATGTATAGATGAGAATCGGTGGCTCGTTATTACTTCGGAATGCACGATTTTGCGTTGCGACCAGGCCGACCGACCGGGCCGTTGTCAATATCGCAAACCACACGAAACGAACACTACTGCACGCTTAAATAAACTAAAAATTATCAGATTCATAATTTAAGGCTTGTTTGCAAATAAAACCTTTTGAGCGTAATATATATATTATATATATAATAATATATATATATATATATATATATATATATATATATATATATATATATATATATATATATATATATATATATATATATATATATATATATATATATATATATTATATTAATTATTTTATATATATATATTTTCTTATAAATAAGTTTTTTATTATATAATAATCATATATATATATAATATTATATATATATATTATTATATATATATAATATATATAATATATATATATATATATATATATTTATATTATATATATATATTTATTATTATTATAATAAATATATATAATTTATATATTTATACATATATATTATATTATATTACCGTGGGTGTCTTCAGTGTGGTGAGAGGGAGTTTGTTACACGGGACTTAAAAATTTTTGGACATTTGGAGGAGAAGGAAAACTGGGGCAGAGTTCTAGTCTTGACCCTCTAGAATAAAGGAACAGAAAGCGGAAGTTGGGGCCTCTCTAACTGAACTGTAAAAGGATGCATAAAAGTTGCACTACGTGTTGCTCTGTTGGGAGCTGCCATAGAAGGAATAATGCTGGCCAATTCCTTGGCAAAGCCGTGAAAATACCTATAGAAGAGCGACAGATCCCCTCACTCGACGATGGGCAAGAAAGGAAGCCTTTCGTGAGCGTTGGATCATTAATAAGACGAATAGCCTTTTTTGAATGGAGTCCAGAATGCTAAGTGTTGTAAAGGGGACGCCATTCCCCAGACATGAGAACAATATTCCAAAGGGGTCTGATTTGGGATACATACAGAGTGCACAGATTGGAAGAAGAGAAATATTTTTGGCTAAAGAGGAATCCAATCTTTTTTGAAGCTGGAACTATGGTTGAAATGTGTTTGTGCCAGTTGAGGTTATTCTCAAAAGTAATTTCCGACTAGATTAAACGACTCTTTGTTCTGCAACTTGAGCTCATTTGTAAGGATGAGCATTGCAGATTTTTTCGCGAAGCGAACATAACTGTGTTTTTGAGGCATTAAACTGAAACGATTTTTGGGCCCCAATCCGATAAAGTTTGGGTTTGTGAAAGAGATATCTGCATTATGCGCTTGTTTTCAAAATCAGAATTACACGTGGCTTAAGAAATTGAATACTAGAGTGGAGGATATAACTTTTTTCAATTAAGTTTTGATTACTCGCCCTCTTTAAAAACGAATTCTGTCTAAATTCTGACAGTCCAATTTTACTTGACGCTGTGGTGTCCTTGATCAAAGAGAGTGATGTAAGAATACCTGGCCTTTATTCTACGATGTCTTTGAGGGCACTTATATTCTCGAATTTAAACCATACTTTATGTTTAAGGAAATAAATATTGTAGTGCAAAATCATGTAATTCATTCTTTCGGTATAATTTTAAACCGTTCGTGATCAGAATTTCCATAAATATTTCCTAAAAAAAAAACACAATTAAAACTCCAAGGTTCGACAAGCAGTTTGTTTAAGGTCATTAAAATCTTTCATTAATCCTAGTTAGAGTGAAACATCCATTTAAATACATAATGAAATTCTTTAAGGCAAACGTTAAAAATTAACGGAAGACTGTAAAAAAGGCATATTTCAAACCACCCGGCGGGTAAATTGTTTAGAATGAGTAATAGTGCATTTATATTCATCCTGGTGTATTTAAGATTTTAAAAATTGGTTCTAACGATTTTTATTAATATTCTAACTAATTTAAACATCAACTTAAAGTATTTATATGTTTACGAGTTTATTTCATTTATGGTTACTAGCGCCAAGCGTTAGGCATTAGGCGTATAATGGTCAGAAAAGTTAGAAAGTGGTAGATTAAAAAATAAAAAATATAGTAGTAAAATTAGTAGAGAGATGGGCTCTACTCTTCTATAATTTACCAAATGTTGCTTGGTGTACCTCAGAGCTCAGTACCGGTACCAACTCTACTTCTTTTTCACATAAACCATCTTCTGTTTTCTACGACCAACCCCAATTATAGTTTGGCCAATAGTAGTACGATTGGCCACATTCCGATTTTAATTAGCAGAAACATATTAAATTTAGAGCCAAAGCACCTTCGGCAATGATCGGGTTTCTCTTTCGAGCTAAAAAGTATTTCTCTCCTTCTGATCAGTAACATTTGTGTGTATTCCAAATCAGACCCTGCGTGAAATACTGTTCCCATGACAAAGAAATAACTCCCCCACAACTTTAAGCCTTCTTGATTTAATTCAAAGAGTAGCCAAAAAGTTATCTTATCTGATTTTAATTGGCACAAACACAGCAGGTTCAAAAAGTTCGGATTCCTCTTTCGAGTTAGGAAGTATTTCTCTCCTTCTAATCTGTACACTTTTTATATATCCCAAATAAGACCCTTCCTGCAATACTGTTCCCATGTTTGAAAATTGGCATCTTCCACAACTCTGAGCATTCTCCATATCATTTAAACAGTGTTCGTCCCCTTTTAATGTCCCCATTCTGACAGGAAAACTTTTTTATCTTGGCCACCGATGAACTGTAGAGGATCCCGTATTTTTTGGGACTACTAATTTCTCCCCTAGCGTATTATAAGCGAACAAGACGGAGTACAATTGGCCCCGAACTTTCCACTTGGTTCGTTCCTTTAACTCTAGAGTGTCTAGACTGGAGAACCTGCAGCCTTCATGGTGTTTTCTTTGTGAAATATCGAAAAATAACAAAAAAAATAAATAAATAGAAATAACATTTTCTTAAAACAAGGTTTTATATGGTCTTTAAAATCATTCGATTCTTCTTTCTAGATTACAAAAATTAACTTTTTTAACGAAGATTTAGTAAGCTTATTGGCGTTAAGATTAAATAAAGACAGGTAAAATAAAAGCATTCTAATTTCCTAAAGAAATTACTTTATATAAATATTAATTAGTTCAAGTATCCACTGTACTTCAACAAATGTGTCATATAAGTACCACTGCATTATTTTGCATTACCATAATAAATGCAATTTAGCATCTGATGATTAACACCACTAACCAGCGACAAGGTTGACATAATTAATATAAGATTATAAAAGGACGGATATGCAAATCCAATGTCGACGGTCTGCCTTAGAGTGGTTAAATAAAATGTATAACAAATTACATATGCTGTACTATATATACAGAGTGTTTCTTCGTACCACCGATAGACTACCACATCTAAATTATATAATATTTTAAACTTCAATGTTACCTAGGAGAAGAGTTGGACATACGGCATTCATGTCACCTGCGGATTTCTCATAATACCGCGAAAAGAAGACAAAAAACCTTACTCAAAACAACCTAACTCCCAGATCATTAAGGAGTTATATTATTTGTGCTAACTTAAGTAATTCCACTAGGATATGCTGAAAGGTAAAACGGTTTTACTTGCCAGACACATTCACTCTGCCATCGTGAAGTGTGAGTGTTTTCTACGTGTCGGGGCGATTCCTAACCCCTTTTTTAGAAATGGTCGTGTGGTGCTGAAGAGTAGAAACTTATAAGGACAAAAATGGTTTTGATAGAAACCGGTTATACCTGACACCTAAAGGCACAGCTTGGTATTTTTCGGTTTTGGAGAGTTTTAGTGGCGCCACCCTAATTTTTTTATTATGGCGTAAAGTGGTAGATTTAGGTTTCGTCGAGGCGTAAGAAATGTATGCTATCTTTACCTTGGTATCTGAGAAGCTTAGTAGAGACTTCAACAATTTGAATTCCCATCCTGCACAAAGGTTTCGTATTATCGATGGAAACCCATGGTTTTCTCGGCGATGCCGACACTAACTTGTAATATTTGTAACATTTTAAGGACCGAAATTCTTTTGTTGGCAAGAATAGGGTCGTTTATGACGTCTGTGTCGATTTGGGTTGTTGAAGTTTTTGGACGTCTCGTGTATGCAAACCACAACTGTTGTACGGCCCATCTTAAACTTTTTACACGAATTAAACACGGAGGTTTTTGATAAGTTAATTTTTTGTATTGTGCTTAATCTGCTTAAAGTCTTTGTAAAATATTACTTGGCTTAACACCCTGTTTCACAAGAACGTGCATTCGTTGCGCAACGAAATACTAAACTGTCTGCTCTCTCATTTTAACAAATACTAAATGAAAAGAATTAAAATGTATATAACATTATGTTTGCCTTCTAGAAAACCCATTACAAGAATGTAAAAGACGGGATTACAGCTAGGGCTGTTTGTTTGGTTTGAAAATAAAATGTTGGGTTATATTTGAACCCTCCTCGTATCTTATGTACTTCTGAAAGAAGTGCTAAAGAATTTTAAGAAAAAGGTGTAAATAAATAATTTAATAAAATTGTAATAAATTTATTGCTGTTCGAATTTTATTTGTCAGTTTTTTTAGACTATTTGATATCAAAAACAAAAAAGTTTCATAAGCTAATTCCGTACACCAAATCGTTTATGCATAATGTCAGCAAACTTTAATTGTAATAAGAGAAAAATCAATAAAATATAACATACAATACCTTTGTACCGCTTACTTTTGTTAAGTATCACGCATACCAAATTTGAAATTAATATTGCGTTATAATTATGGTGCTAATAGAAAGGTAGATGAAAATGGTCCAGCATTTCTTTTTGTAATCTAAGAACCTAAAAACGTGAATAAACCAAAATTTAATAGGGTGGGTTACTTAATATCATATTTAAAAGCATATTTTTATTCTGAATAGAATTCTTTAAAATAAATACCAGTTTTATCAGTGGGTCACAACATTAGATTTAGTTTATGTAAATATAGTAAACCGGCGACCAGGAAACCCATACTATTTAGATTTGTTGGAACGGCGTCCAGCACAGTTTTCTGCAATTATAATAACAAGCGCGCTAGATATGCCGATAAGGCAGAGCTCTGCATTACCCTCCATTGTTTCTATTATCACAAGTCCCATGGATTTATGGCATTATGCGGCTGAGTCTATGCAATATTCAATATTTTCTCATATGTATTTAAAATCGGTTTATTGTTAAAACTAGTTTATTGTACCTACTGTCGGTGTGAACGTTTTGGTTCTAAGCAAGGCATGAACTTTCTAATTTATGTATTTATTTTAAATTTATGTTTGAAAATTAACTTAAGGTTTTAAAATATATTTTTGTCTTTATTTGGCATCTTCCGATAATGTTTTTTAGTTTTTTTTTATGAAATCAATCAAAGGAGAATGGTCCCCGCTAAATCAGAGTCCTATGCCTGAGGGTTTTGTTGTTTAATCTTAAGACAGAGTAAGAGATAGTTTATTAACACGAAACTTAAAGATGTAGGGGCTTGGAGGCTAAAAGAAATTAACAGTGTGGAAAGTTTGTGGCCCCTCCAGATGGACTTTAAAGTGTGCATGATGGTGGCACTACGTGTTGTTCCCTTGAGAGCAGCTAAAGAAGGAATTAATTACTAATTCCTTGACCTGGAAGCTGTGAAATAGGGTATAAAAGAATAGGGGGGAAGTATTTTGTGGGATTGGGGTCATTATTAAGGCGAACGCGTCTTGATTGTATAGAGTTAATTATAAGAGACGTCATTGGCAGAAGTACTCCAGGGAGGGTCTAATTTGGGATACATACAAATCCGAGATTTTGTGAGTTGCTGTGACTAATGGTTTATGCCACTAAAATTTATTTTCAAAAGTAAGGCCCACAAGGTTAAGAAACTTGTTGTGCTACAGAACTTGGCTGATCGTAAGTAAAGAAAAAGAATTAGCAGATTTTTTCGCGACGACGATCATGATTGTGTTTTGAGAAATTATACCAGTGCTTTGGTGCCCTAATATAATATTAATGTTAGGACCTGAAAAGAGACATCTGCATTAGTTCGCGCTTGTTTTCCAAGTCAGGCTTAGAAAGTAGCTGAAGAAACTAAATCAAAAAGTAAAAGGTACGTACTATCATCAGTAAAATTATAGATAGGATTAAAGAAGAAAAAGCAAATATTCTTGAAAAAAAGAACACTTAGTTTAGGTGAAAAACGGTATGAAGGGAGTTTGTTAAGGAGCACATCATGGCACACCTAATCGAAAGCCTGTGTCATGTCAAGAGCAATAATTTGAGATTTACCAATAGATTCAGGGTACTTGTTCCAGTTATGTAAAAGAATTAAATGAAGATGTGCTGTGGATATTTTACGACGAAATCCTTACTCCCCATTATGTTTAATTTGGTCTTTTTAGTAGTTTTGATAAATTTTGATTTTTTTTGCTAATACTTTTTTCCCTGGTAGCCGTCTTGATTTACTACCGGATGCAGCGAAGTCTTCTGAGCTTTTAGTGCCTAATCTCCCATTTTCTTTTATACCAATCATCCCATTAGTCTTCTTCCTTCTACAAGTCTATATAACCCCGAGAGTGGTTGGTTGATATATTCCTGTGGTTGCCCAAATAATGCCTTTCTTTTTGTGATTCAGCTCTTTACATTCGCACAGGATATGGTAGGCTTGGGTCTCCATTGTATAAGTATGTAGGTGTCCTCTTAGGTTATCATGCCCTGTTAGCAGCCCTACTGTTATGCGAAGTCTTTTCCTTCTTTGTATGAGTAGTTCATCCTTCGTCCTTTTGGATGGGACCTTTTCATGTCTTATTCGTCTCCCCCAGTTTTTCTCGTGTTTGTCTCGGATCCATTCACTGGTTTGCCCTCGTGCTGTGGTTTTGGTCACTCCAAGTGGTTCAAAGTATGGTGTGGATGACTTCTGTCTCTTTTAGCTTATCCGCTTTTTCGTTGCCTTCTATTCCCCCTCAGGAGGGTTACCCTGTTGCGTTTCGCCAAGAATTCCAGTTCTTTTTGGCATTTCCATATCAGCTTGGACGTTACCTTGGGGTTCGCAAGTGCGCATTGTGGCGCCTGACTATCTGTTATTATGCAGATCCGCTTATTTTTTAAGCCCTCCTGTTATTTTCTTTTGCAGTGCAGTGCAGTAAAGCATATCTTTCCGTTTGAAATACAGAACTGTGTGTTTCTAGTGAAATGGAGAATTTGGAGATCCCCATTTCACTGTACCCGCCCGCTCCAATTCCTTGCTCGGCTTTGGATCCATCTGTATACCAAATGATGTCTCCAACCGTTCTGAGAAGATCGGGTTGTTGCCACTCACTTCGATCTGGAATTTTTACCTCGAAGTTTTTATTAAATAAGTGTAGGGGAATCATGTGGTCTGTTCTCACATCCAGTTGTGTGTTGTCACCAACCTGAATTTGCAAGTCGTTATGTCCCAAACTGGCGTAGACACCAATTGGCTTTTGTTGCAGTCGGAAATAGGCTATTCTTGCCTCTCCCATCACTATGAGGTTAAGTGGTGGAAGGTCCAAGAGACACTCCATGGCTGCTGTTGGGGACGTTTTGATTGCTTCTGTTATAGCTAAGCAAGCAAGTCTCTATACCTTAACCAGTTCTGTAACAGCAGTTCTTTGTCGCATCTTTGTCCACCATACCAGTGATGCGTATGTTATCATAGGTCTTACCACCATGGTGTACACCCAATAAACCATCTTTGGTCTAAGGCCCTATGTTAGTTTCAGGTAAGTTTAGAGTCTAGGATCAAATATTTTACTTCTTCCACAATCTTGATTGTTTCACCTCTTAGGTTCGGGGGTCCTAAGCCCTCTAGTTTTCTCCTTTTGGTAAAGGCGACTATGTCTGATTTGGAAGGGCTTATGTTTAGTCCCTCCTTTTTCGTCCATCCAGTAACTACGATTAGGGCCTGTTGCATTTTATCCCTAACAGTGTTGTTAAATTTTCCTTGGGCCATAATGACGAGATCGTCTGCGTATCCCATAATATCTTACAAACAAATGAGAAAAGTGATTGATATATGACCATAATTAGTCTAGCGATACAATTTTTTTATGAGTAAGCCATATATATGTTTGTATTTTATAATTTTTGTACCATCGAAATTGGGTCTTCCAAATTTCCAGTCACGTTGCTTTTCGAAAAAAAGGTTGTGACAGGCGAACGAATTGACCAAGAGTGATCTTATAAGAAATCGGCTTCTGTTTTTTAAGCACGGCACCCTTTAAAATAAGCAACAACTTTTTAAGTTAAGTAAGATTTATTACCACTACATTTAAGATAAGCGGACAACAAACATTTTTTTTCAAATTTAATTTTAAAAATAAAATAACCGGATTAAAATAAAGCGTGCGTACCAATTGCTACGAAAATGTTTAATGTAATTTAAAATAAATTACATTTTGATGTCACAATATATGATATAAATTCTTAAAATGTTCGAAATATTGCGAGGAATAAAGCAATCCTTCTCTAAAGTCGGAAATCATAAAATACCCATGGTTTGTGAGTGGAAGGTGGTGCAGAATTACATTCCCAAGTAGACAGTGGGTCGTATAAATAAAAGTAAATAAAACCTTTTCCTCGCAAAATTTGAAGCATATGCCCATGTTTTATGAATAAAAGTGTAAGTAAAAGCTTTTGATTTCACAACTGTATTATGAGGATTAGCTTTAAGTCACATCTAAGTACTTTCTTAACGTTTTATAAATAAAACAGAGCTTTTGCTTAGTACCTTAAGCACATGCTCTAAAATTTTTGCATCTAGTTAGTACAAGATACATCATTCCCGAAGCGGGTTATAAAGTGAGCGATTTCATGTGCACAGAACCAATATAACCTACAAAGAGAACCTAATAGCTGAGATTTAGAATCATTTTTACCCATTTGAAGAAGTAAATGTAAATTGGATAGTGACTTATTTTCTGGGAAAAAATCATGAAACAAGAGAAGGCGCCCGTTGTTTGAGTCATAAAATAAGGGTTTTCTTA